>VUQH01082225.1:0-27070 GCA_015106775.1 Etroplus canarensis | reverse complement strand
CTGAGTAACAGTTTCTTCCCTCAAGCCATCAGGCTCCTCAATCACCCACGACTGTATTACACAAAAGACCCCCTCACACTAACCCACACACACAAACCCAGAACTGCATAACACTATAAACCTCTTTCTCTCTCCCTCTCTCTCTCTCTCTCTCTCTCTCTCTCACTCTCTCTCTCTCTCTCTCTCTCTCACTCTGACTCACACACACACACACACACACACTTCTTTTTCTTTCGGCGCTAGTGTCTTGTTCTTGTGTTGTCTTTTTCATTGCCTTTCTTGTGTACTGTTTTCTACAATGTTGGACTTTGTACTATGTTACAAAATTAGGGTGTTCTTTGCATTGTAGGGTGTTCTCTGCATTGTTTGCAACTATTGCACACGTTGCACTTTATTTATTTTTAAAATCTTTTAAACTTAAATTTTAAACTGTGGAAAAAAAAAACCCTAGTCCTAGCTCTGTTTTTCATATTGATACCTTCTGTCATATCTCTCTGTCATATGTCATATAGTTATATGTTGCACCAGGTCCTGGAGAAACGCTATTTCATTTCACTATGTTTTGCGTCAGCTATATGTGGTTGAAATGACAATAAAGCTCTTGAATCTTGAATCTTGAATTGAATTTGTATACAATTTAGGTAATAGGCCTCAGGCTTACTCATATGACTGTAGGTCTAGTCATCTCATCACCATGTAAATGCTTATTGATTTTCATTTCACTATGAAATATTGATTTAAGTCATTTACCCACCTTACAGGAAGATGTTTGTGTCAGATAGAGCAATGATAGCTGTTATTTTCCTCACAGAGGCTATGATCAGAGCCTACAGGTGGAAGCTGTGATGATGGGGCCAGATCACCAAATTGTAAGGGGACATTAAATAGATGTTGCTGTTAGGGATTTCTCATGTGTGTTTTAGTACTGTAATTTGAGCACCTCGGTTGCAAGAATTATTGGATCAGAAAAATGAATGTCATGTCACCTTAGATACATTTTTAGCTTATCCAGCTAAAGGGTCGATGAGCTCATGCCATGGTGAGCTCTTTGTTGACCTGTTTTTCCGTCCGTTGGCAATTCACAAAAAACGCTACTCCTTCTGGTCAAATTTTAGTAAAACATACACAGTGTTCTCCTAATAGTTTTCATCCAAATTTTTCTCAAGATTAAGGTCACATTCTTCATTCAATTGGGCGCTTTTCCATTTTCACAGTCAGATAATAATGTTCATAAGGTGTTTGCATGCACCCCTCTGCATTCTGTCATTAGATTTTTTTAATGGCATAATAATGTTTAAAGCTGAGTTAGGGCCGGTCAAGAACTAGGGTTGTTGTCCTAAAAATGACTGTTTGCAAGCCTTGGCTTCTCAGTGGACTTTAATTCTCATTAGTTTGTGCAACCTAGCCAACCAGTGACTCTTTATGTAATTCACACACTACTATCATCACGGTCGCTGAGCCACTTTACTAACCTGCAGTCACAGAATACCTGCAGTCCAGGGGTGTCCAGAGGGCGACCTACCTGGTCAGCTCAGGTCTCACACAAACAATGGTCACTCCTCATGGCCACAGGTGCTCAGTTCCAGCTCTCCTGGTCTTTGCTCTGAACGTTCGGGCAGCTCTTGGGTTGCTTTATTGTTCCGTTGTGGCTTATAACCACAGTTCAACATTTAATTTGACAAGATGTATCAAAGAAATAAATAGTGTCTTCTGTAATAAAGGGGAAAGAGTTGCCCACTTTTTAGAGTCCCAGCCAGTTCTCATTTGCTCCCTTGCATCTCCCGTGGTTCTTTTAATGAGCAATTTATTACACCTGTAACCCTTTTCAGTCTCACCCCTTGTACTGCTTAATGGCCAAATCGTTGGGTGTGTGATACCGTGACACAAAAACCTACTCTGTCATCGATCTTTTGGTATCAGCTTCTAGGGCTTGGTTATGTATCAAGATGTCAGTATGTTCCACATTGTTTTAATAGTAGATTTAAAAATACCCCCTTTTCACAACATTGAATATATATTTAATATTGGCTGTTTTGTATCATAATTTACACGTGTTGAATGAATCATATTTTAGCAGTAAAAACTGTGGCCGTGGTCTTGCTAATTGCTAATTAGGTAACTAGCCTACTGTCCATTCTGGATCAGTTCTGCAGAGAAACACGTGTGAGAAACATGTGAGCGCATACTGTGCACAGTATTTGGATAACTCGTACAGTGAATGTTGGGCCTATCGTCACTAACTTTACGGTTGATTTCAGTAACTTTTTTAGTCCTGTCAGCTATGCTTTGCAGTGGTTACAGTTGCAACAGTGAGAGTCGTTAACTTCCCACAACAAGGGCAGACAAGGCCATCTTCAATGACTTTTGACATTTTCAGGATGTTTTTGTAAGCAATTGTTTCTCTAAGTGGAATGCACAATGGTACAATGGTTAGTACTATTTCCTCACAGCAAGAAGATTCTGCGTTTGAACTTCTGAGGCAGCTTGACACTTTCTGTGTAAGGTTTGCAGGTTCTCCCTGCGCATGTGCACATTTTTCCCACATACTCGTCTTCTTCTCATAGTCCAGAGAGTTTCTCATTTAGCAATAGACTTGGCGGTGAGAGAATCTATGTCAGCCCTGTCATGGATGGCTATCTAAGGTTTACCTTGCCTTTCGCCTTGGTCAGCTGGGATTGGATCCAGGCCCCCTGTGACCCTCGTTGGATAAGTGAAGAAGCTGTATGGCTGTTTCCCTCAGTATTCACTCTTATTTGTTACCAAACTCTTTTAAGTCACTCATGGGACTAGGAGTAAAAAAATTCACCAAATTCAGGGCTCCGTTTTTACCTCAGCTTTGGGGCTGTGGTTGATTTAAAAGAGAGCGATAGGGTTGGGGTTTTTACTCTTGTTATTAATTTTTCTACACTGCATGCACAATTATTAGGCAAGTGAGTATTTTGGCCATATTGTCATTTTTATATGTACTTTCCAACTCCAAGCTGTATAAACTTGAATGCCTTTTGGATTTAAGCATACGAGTGTGCATTTGTGTAATGAGGGAGGGTGTGGTCTTAGGAGATCAACACCCTATATCAGGTGTGCACAATTATTAGGCAGCTTCTTTTCCTCAGGCAAAATGGTCCAGAAAAGCGATCTAACCCACTCTGAAAAATCATAAAGTATAAAGCATCTCTTAGAGGGATGCAGCATTTTTGAAATTGCCAAGATATTAGCATGTGACCACAGAACCATCAAATGTTTTCAACATTTTTATGGACTGATGAGATGAGAGTTACTCTTGATGGACCAGATGGATGGGCCCGTTGCTGGATCAGCAAAGGACATCGAGCTCCACTCTGACTCAGATGCCAGCAAGGTGGAGGTGGGGCACTGGTATGAGCTTGAATTGTTGGAATTATTAAAGATGAGCTTGTTGGACCTTTTTGGGTTGAAGATGGACTCAAACTCAACTCCCAAACCTACTACCAGTTTCTAGAAGACTCTCTTCACGCAGTGGTACAGGAAAAAGTCTGTATCTTTCAAGAAAACCATGATTTTTATGCAGGACAATGCTCCATCTCATGCATCAAAGTGCTCCACTGCATGGCTAGCCAGTAAAGGCCTTAAAGATGTAAGAATAATGACATGGCCTTCTTCCTCACCTGACCTAAAGCCGAATGAGAACTTGTGGGTCCTTCTTAAATGTAAGATATACAGTAAAGGAAAACAGTACACCTCTCTGAACAGTGTCTGGGAGGCTGTGGTTGCCGCTTCACAAAGACTCCATGGATGGAAGACTTTTGAGTGTTATTGAAAAGAAGGGTGGCTATATTGGTCACTGATTTATTTTTTGAAATGTCAGAAATTTTTGAATTGTTTATTTTTCTCACTTTAACAGATGAAAATAAACATGCAGCTTGCCTAATAATTGTGCACACAGTGTCTATCCAGGTCACTCTATGTGAATGATCTCTAACCCATTACAGGTTTTAGAAGATTAGCATACTGTAGTCAGGCATTCACCACAAACAGCTTCTCCTGGCATAAATAATATGAGTACATGGGTAATTAGAATGTCACCACGTATGTATGTTATCAAAGCTGTCTGACAAGCTGTTTACACCAACACAAAAACAGACATGGGAACCCATTCTGAAACTGTAGAAGTTTGGTTTCAGTTTCAAAACCCTTACGCTCCTTACCATAAATAACCTGTCAGTTAATTTGATACCGAGTCCTTTCACCACACGAAACTAGGAGGTTTATACAATTGTCATATTCATTGTTGGTATATTTTGAAGCTTCTGCCCACTCTTAATCCTTACACCACTATCCCCAGGCCATCAGAGCCCTCCATCAGTAGTAAAAATGATCCTTCTGGGGGTCTTAACGCCGACCCTGCGTTGTTATTGTTTTGTTGTTCTTAAAGAGCTGATTCATGTGATCTCTCGGTGTGATAGCTAACCTTGTTCACTTGCAAACAGTCAGCAGTGAGTATCTTTTAGGTTAGGTGTTGTCACTTGTCTTCTGTGTGCCACTTTTCCACCTGTGTTGTGTTGATTTTTAAGCACCCTCCTTTCATTGAAGATGGGTTCTGTTTGATATAGGGCTGAGAAAAAGTAATATATTTATTATTATGCTGATTGGTGACACATGCTATAAATTGCTCTACTTTCTATAAAAATAACAGCTGAGCTGTCACATTAATTTTTTTGCCATAAAAAATATAAACTACATATTTAAAAGTGGTTGGTTTCTGTCAGAAACAGGTGCACTTTCAAGGAAACTTTTAACAATTTTGAATATTTCTTTCTAATATTTAAAATAATGACCATTTTCCTGGTTAATGGGCTTTTATTCAGTGGAGGATGGTTCACTTTCTTAAGTAGAGTTTAATGAGGTTCTGATCCACAGTCAATACAATACCTATAGTAGAAGGCAGCAGGCCTTCTACTATAGGCAGTATGCAGGCTCCTGCCTGCTTGAAGGACCGTGCCTTCACTGGAGTACTGACTGGCAAGAAAACTAGAGCCATGTTGCCTACTGTGTACAAGGTCAGCATCTTTTTCCAACAAGGAGGCATAGCTGGTATAGTAGACTCCCAAAAAAAATTTGTCTATTGCTCCCCCAACTGTATTATTCTGTGTCTTTTGTGTTGTAATGTGTTAATTTGGATCTGAACTATGTGGGGAAAATTTAAAAAAAAAATTATGTATAAATCAGGGTTTTTTTTGTCAGTGGAGTCTTTCAGCTTTGAAAAGAGTGATTTAGTTCTTATGCTGACATTTCAACAAAACCATAAACTTTGTCAGCTCTACTCACAACTGCAATTTTAATCTGAAATAAAGATATATCCTCAAACTTAGTTATTATTCATTATTGGACCAACGCCAGGGCTGTGGGAAGTAGGGGTACTGCAGCAAAAGACAGCTATCATAGCACCCCCTGCCAAATGCAGAAAGTAGATAAATAAATGTGCTTAAACACTAGCAATATTCCTGTTGTTAACTTGTAATTTAGGAAGCTATATTAAATAAGTAACAATGCTGAATAATGATTTTATTTCTTTAAATAACACCAAGTGTTATGGTGAAATGATGTCACATAACCTAGTCATCAGTAGCTGGCAATTCCGTATCTTTCCAACAGTGATTAGCTAATAGTTATCACAGCTGTCACAAACATCACAATGGCACGGAAACATTAGTGCAATGGAAGGCCAGTGGATTAAAGAGCTTCATCCGCCTTGTCACAGAGGCTGTTGCAATTGTCCCTGTTTTTACCAATATCAGTGACCATCCCAGTGATTGTTCTTAAACTTGCAGCAGTTCAAAAAATGTTAACGGTTAAGTATGATACAAAAGAAACTCTCACACTTGTCCCACAGGATTTTGATATTTTGGCGCAGTGACAGACCTCCATGAGATGTGGAACTTAATAGACTTTTAGTCATTTTGAAACTACCGATTGGCCACCAGGTGGAGTTTCTGTAAGTTGTTTATATTTTAGCCACATTTCTGTAACTATTTATCCAATCTGCAGGAAACTAAACCCAAACTGATCATGGTATCTTATGATTTCACAGCAGCACCAAGTCCTGTCTCTTGCATATTGGTGTCTGTCGTTTCTACAACTGAAATCAGGACTTTTTTTTAGGGATTTTATGGAATCGACTTGCTGCTGCATACTTCGGTTCTTAGTCATCCAGTTTGCATAGAAAAAGCCAAAAACAAATGGAGCATGGCATCTAGCCCCAGGTCACCTAAAGTGGGATCATGTCAGGTCTGTATTCATAAAGAAACTGGGGCTTTTTGGGGATAAACTTTTAGTGGTTACATGGTGACAATGGGGAGCTGGTTAGTGAACGGCGATTTTGCTCTTCTTTTGTTCTGTTGCTGCTAACCACCTTGTCACAGCTCTTCCTGTTTTGTGTTTTTCTTACTGGCTGGCTGGCCAGGTTGCTGTTGTAGCAGTCAGCAGTCACCAGTATCAATCATCTGCTTACCCAGAAAGGGCTTCATCCCGCAGTTGCGCTTACTCTGACATCACCATCTTACACTAAAGCTGATGAATTTGCTCCCTTGTATGTGCACCTGATATGTGCGGCTGTATCGTGTTTGTGCTGTTAAAGTATTTCCATAATCTGTTATGTTTTTGGTTAGCTGTTCAGACCCTTTCAGTTTTAGCTGCTCATGTGTGCTGTGTACAGTGGATTCTGGTACCTGCGAGACTGACATACATTGAATCATTTTACAGTTATATTAGAATATGAAAATATGAATGATACAAAAACTTTAAGTTCAAGTTTTTACATGTATGACATATACCTTACAGCCTTTTATTCCCTGAAACAGTAATCTTTGGACATTGCAGAAAGTCAAAGAGTGCAGCGAGAGCTGTCAACATGGCATTGTTTTCCTTAAGAAATGCCTTATATAACTCAACATCAGAGTACATCCTTATATTTATGAAATTGTCTCATTCCATATAACTTGAAATTATATCAGTATATCTAAAAAACACACTGTCCATCTCTAATTTCATATAGTGAGCTCCTGTCTGATATATAACAATATTCTACCCTTGTCTTGGTAGTAGGAAGGTAAAATTCTTTCTCTTTGGCCTATCATGTCTATTTGAGAAAGTAATTCTAAGATACTATCATACTGTAAAGACTCTACACCTCAGAAACATGTCAATCCCTGGTATACAAGGCACTAATCCCACACACTAGCTGAATAATTCATAGTCAATTAGGGCTGAGAGGCTGAGGCAGTCTTTGTGGAACAAATGCATTTTCAATGATTCATTTCATGAGCTGTGCAAGGGGTATCTTAATTGTTGTTTACTGCTTGCTGTCCAACCACATGTTATTTTTATGCCATCGTGATTACTCCCGGCAGTGCTCGGAGTGCTTGGGAAATGAAGTCCATTAAGGGGTCCTGAGAGCTGTTTTCTTGTCAAGCAGCATGAAACGATTCTAGATTCAAACTTGACTGCTCGAGAACAATAAATCTTATCCAGACGAGTCAGTCAGTGAAAATGAGGTGCTTGAAGAGATGCGGGTGATGTATTTTATGGTACTACAGTGTAGGAAAAAATATCTGCAGTGTTATATGGGGATACATTTTTAATGGGATCCCTGAAGAGTAATTAAGATTGCAGGAAAAAAGTGGAAGTAACATTAAGAGCTGCACAACTGATAACTGGCCAGTTTTACAGACTGTAAGTTGCAGGAGTTGTATTAGTAAAGGCTTCACTTTGAGCTCCATAGTGTATGTGACTGGCATAGCACGAGAGGCTAAAGGGAAAAATGCCTGACGTTATTGCTGTCATACTGTAACAGACTGTAAAAGCACAGTCTACATTCTTTTGTGACAGACAACTCCTGACAAAAATAGGCGACTTAATCTGAGAATAGCACCACTGCCCTCCAGTTGACACACCGGCAACTTTTTTTCTGACACCTCATGCCTCTGCAAATCCATCAACACCTAGTTTAAGCATCCCTTGTGGGCATCTAAATGTCACCTGTGCACTTATAATTAAACATACACCCATGTCAGACATTCACACAAGCATCTAAACCTCCGCTATTGTTATTTTGCTCCTGGCTTGCAAGGTGCTATGATGAGCTGCACTCAAATTTACGAGTGAATGAGAAATACTCTTACATTTTTTGGACATAGCAACACATCGATGTCTGTTTTTTCTCCAAATCAGAAATGGAAGCTGACTGTTAAACTTTAATATCATCTTACAAAGATTGCAGAGAAACAACTGGAGCTCATTTTCAATAAGAAATCCAGCTACCTGCCCGCCCACTCACTGCTGCTTTTCCAGGCCACGGAGGCAGCGTTCAAGCAAAGACTCAAAACTATCCCCCTCCCTGATCACCTCCTCCAGCTCTTTTGGGGGATACCTTGGCATTCCCAAGCCAGTCGTGAAATATAATCTTCCCAACATGTCCTGGTTCTGACCTGGGACCTCTTCCTGATTGGAAATGCTCAAAACACCTTACTCGGGAGGCCTCCTGGTCAGATGCCTGAACCATTTCAGCTGGATCCTTTTGATCTGGAGGACTAGCGGCTGTTCGCTGAGCCCAGACACCCTTCAGAGAAAGGGTGTCTGGGCTCAGCCTAGTATCTGCTGCTTCTCATTCTTTTGGCCACTACCCAGAGCCCGTGATCATCGGTGAAGGTCTAAACATAGATTGATCGGTAAATTGAATGCTTTGCTTTCTCACTCAGCTGTCTCTTCACTGCTGGTACTGGTGGTATATCGTCCACATCACTGCAGATGTTGCACCAGTCCAGCTGTCAGTCTCCTGCCCCACTCTCTCCTTACTTTTAAACCAAGGCCTCAGACTTGGAGGTGCTAATTCTCATCCCTGTTACTTAGAACTCTGCTGCAAATGGTACGAGCTGGAGGTCATGGCTCGATGAAGCCAGCAGAAGTACATCATTCTTGAAAAGCAGAGAAGAATTCCTGAGACCACCCAACCTGATAACCTCCAACCCTGTCCATAAAAATTAAGAATAGAATCAGTGATAGAGAGCATCCCTGGTGGAGTCCAGCAACTCTTAGGCATGAGTCGGACTTGACTTTCAGTCTGGCAATGCGAACCAAGCTCTGCACATACTCCATACTGCTGAAGCACCCCCCACAGACCGTCATGAGGGACATGGTCAACTGTCTTCTCCAGGTCCATAAAACACATTTAGACTGGTTGGGCGAACTCCAGTGATCCAGTGTTCCATGACTATAATGGAAACTGCATTGTTCCTCTTGGATATTAAGTTCAACTAATGAATGGACTCTGCTCTGTCGTACCCTGGCATAAACCTTCCCAGGGAGGCTGAGGAGTATGATCCCCTGAAGTTGGAACACACCCACCTATTCCTGGTTCATAAGTATTTGAACGTTTCATTATTTTTTTCATCCTATTTTTTTCTTAACATATGACAATAATTAATGAGCTGGGCCTCCAATGACTGTCATATACTTAAGGGACTGTTCTCCTTTTATGATAATTCTTGATAAGTGAAGTAAGAGCCCAGAGAATGTTGGCAGCAATATGTTTCCATGAAGCTGTATTTTTCTTTGCGACCAAACTGATGGTACGTGTTTGACAGTAATTCAGTTTAACAGCTTTAAAGTGGTGGGGACAGCACAAAGAGAGAGAGAGAGTATGCATTTATTTGAGAAAGAGAAGGGAGCACAGACACACTTTGCTGGGCCCGCTGTGGGATTTATATTGACTGATTGCCGCTCTCATTACCACTTGTTTGTTTTCAGCTCTGCCGACACCTGTTAGATGTGACAGAGGTGATTTCTAGTTTCTGTCGGTTAGGGTTGAATACCCGGAGGCCTCGCTGTGTGTGTTTGTTTACATACTCCTTGCAGTTTTGATTGCATAAGACACACACAAACACAGGGCAGTACGAAAAGTTTTCTTTCCTTTTTTCTTCCCCTGTTGACTCAGAGGTAAGTCTAAGCCTTCATGAAGCCTCTGTTTGTATTTAATTTTGGGTTCTACTACAGCGAAGAGCCTTTTTATTTAGGCAGTGACTTCCCAAGCTGACCATGCAAGCTGTGCAAGTAAACACTGTAGCAAATTAATGGCAATAGAAGCAAACAAATGTGAAAACTCTTGCAAAGACATTCTATTAATTTTGTTTAATAAAATGTGCCAAATTTGGTTGTAATTTTTATAATTGACATATACCTATTAAACCAAATTCAAAAGCTTTCCTGGACTGGGTGTGGTTCAGGCAGTGTAGGGATGACAGTTCTGACAGTGACTTGCATTGCTTTGTAAACATGGTCCGATTTTAAGCAAAGCCAGATGGCTCAAATGAAAACATTGATTTGATAAAAAACAGACTTGTTATACAATTTGTACTTGGAGGAAGCCAGTATGTTTTGCATACTTCTTTTCTCTCTCTCATAAGTTCTCTCACTCTCATAAAGGCCCTGGCAAGGTAGTGCACGGGCAGTTTGTAGGTGCTACACTGAGCTTTGCAGACCCACATCAACATGTGGTAGCTGTCTATTGTCACTTGAGGGCAGTGTCAAAAATATGTGGAACAACCTGTAATGTGGGCTGCTCATGTACTTGTTTGTGTTGTTATCCCCTGCTGTCGAGAAGTTAGTCATAATATACAAATGTTATCTTTACTTTTAAGAGTATTGGTCTGGATTATAATGTTCATAAATGAGTGTTTGTGTGTCCCCCTCTGCCACCTATACATAAATACCATCGTTAGGTTTATTTATGGCATGGTAATGTTTTAACCAAGGTTAGGGCTGGTCAGGAACTCTGGCAATTGTCCTGGGTGAAATTGTGTAAACCTATATGGAAAAGGTGCAGTGTCCCATAAACAGTCAAAGTTAAAGCAATAAAATAGTAAATAGTTGTAGAGTAGCCAGAGGTAGGAATACATATCTTGTGGCGTTCGGTCGTGCATTGTTGCGGAATTAATCTGCTGTTGGACATGCTCTTGTGCTTGTCCAGCACGTTATATAGTATAGTAGTGGGCAACTTTGTCACATGGTGCCAACAGAACCATCTGCTGCTTAATGTGACAAAGACCAAGGAGCTGATTGTGGATGTGAGAAGAACCAAAACACCAGTTTCCCCTGTTTTCATTCATGGAGTCTGTGAGGAGACTGTTGAGGACTATAAATAGATTAGACTAGATTAGATTAGATTACTTTATTGTCATTTCAGCTACATATAAAATACACAGTGAAATGATATAGCGTAAATGAAATGATACACCAGATACCTTCGTGTTCACATTGACAATAAACTAAACTTCATCAAAAACACTGAAGCCATCTATAAGAAGGGTCAGAGCTGTCTCTATTTTCTGAGACATTGCAGATCCTTCAACATCTGCGGGACGATGCTCAGGATGTTTATTAATTCTGTGGTGGCCAGTGCCATCCTCTATGCTGTAGTATGCTGGGGCAGCAGACTGAGAGTAGTGGACACCAGCAGACTCAACAAACGGATCCGCAAGGCCAGTAACGTTGTGGGTGTGGAGCTTAACTCTCCAACAGTGATGCAAGAAAGAAGGATGCTGTCCAAGTTCAGAACTATTCTGAACAATCCCTCACACCCTCTCCATTACATGCTGGACAGACAGAGGAGCACATTCAGCAACAGACTCATTCAACCACAATGCACCACAGAACATCACAGGAGATCATTCCTACCTGTGACCATCAAACTTTACAACAGCATTGTCCTCTTTGACACCGCCATCTGAGAGTCAAGCTCCATACCCACAATGGCCTTGCAGATCAGTTTGTTAAGTCTGTTGGTGTCAGCTACCCTCAGTCTGCTGCCCCAGCACACCACAGCATAAACAGGACACTGGCCACCACAGACTCATAAAACATCCTGGGCATTGTCTGGCGGATCTTGAAGAACCTAAGTCATCTTAGTCAGTGTGAACACCGAGGTATTTGTAGTCCTCCACTATCTCCACACAGACCCCATGGGTTCACTGGTATTTTATGTCCTCAACCAGTTCTTTAGTCTTTGTCACATTAAGCTGCAGATGGCTTTGTTCACACCACGTGACAAAGTTGCCCACAACAGTCCTCTATTCTTCATCATCACCCTTTCTGATACACCCCACGACTGCAGAATCATCATAAAACTTCTGGGGGTGGCAAGTCTCTATGCAGTAGCTAAAGTCTGTGGTATAGAGGAAGAGAAAGAAAATATAAGAGAAAAAGGGAAAGAGAACAGTCCCTTGCAGAGCTCCAGTGTTGCTGACCCCAGTGTCCAACACACTGTGCTGCAGATGGACATACTGTGGTCTGCCAGTCCAGAAGTCAGCAGTCCAGGCCAATAGGAGGCATTTACCTGCATCACTGTCAACTTATCACACAGTAAAGCTGGTCTGATGGTGTTAAATGTAGTGAAGAAGTCAAAAAACATGACCCTAACTGTTCTCAGTGACTTGCCCAGGTGAATGTAGGTACAGGATAGGTAGATAATGGCATCCTCAACTCCAGGTTAGTAGTCGAATGGTAGGGGGTCCTTCAGGGAACTGACCATAGGCTGGAGCTGGTCCAGTACGAGTCTCTCCAGGGCGTTCAGGATGTGTGATGTCAGTGCCTCGGGTCTGTAGTCCTTAGGGTCACTGGACATGATGCCTTTGGCACAGGTGCGAAGCATGAGCACTTCCACAACGTGGAGACCCTTTTTAGATTGGACTCTTCTTGAAAGTTTGATGTGGAATTCCACAAAGCTGGGGGGTACAGTCTTTGAGGACCATAGGGCTCACACCATCAGGGTCTGCTGACTTGGATGAGTGGGGTCACATCAGCTGTCTCTGGATCTGGTCAACAGTGAGGATGACAGGTGGGAGAGGGGTAGCGGCGTTCAGGTGGGGGGTATAAAGAGTGCCATGAGCCCGGGGACAGGGGAGGGGGCTGTGAGACCATGAGGAGGAGGTGGGGGGCGGGGGGCAGGAGGAAGTGGCTGGTGGTTGTCCTCATGGTCACAAGCTTCCTCTTAATGAGAGGGAAGTAGCAGGGAGTGAGGTGGACTAGATTGTAACCCACCAAGTAGGCGGAGGGTAGAGGAGCTGTATGCATCCTTAATGTTAGCATACAGCAAACCTATTGGTTTCTCATCTCTGGTGGGACAGATCAACATGCTGGGTGAAGGTGGTTAAAGCTTTGTTTATTGTGATGTGATTAGTCCCTTGAGGTAGCTATGAATGAACTTGGGTGTTCAGTCTGTAACCATGCTATTGCTGAGTGGGTGGTGTTTAAAGCAGAGGTGGGATTAGTGGAGGGAGGAATATAAACAGCCACTATGATGGTGTGTGAAAACTCGCTTGGTAAACAATATGGTCAGAGTCCAACAGCACACAGTTCAATGTCCAGGCTACAAATACGCTCTTTGATGGTAATATCAGCAGGGTTACACCACGGGTTGTTATCATAAATGGCAAGTTGACCCCCCTTTTATTCTTACCGCTCTCAGCGTGACATCTATCAGCTCTAACAATAAAATATCTGTCCATGGTAACGTTGTCATCTGGAATAACCAGGTGCAGCTAGGTGTCCATGAAACCATGACAGGAGCAGGGAGACACAGTTTAAAACCCTTTTTCCCCAAATACCTCCTATGTCTCACCTCAACTGGCTTCATCCTGTTCTTCTTTCCACCTCTGCATCCATGATGCTTTTCCAAATTTTGGCTGCAGTGTCCACTGGTCCGGCCGGTATGCTGGCTGGCTTCAGGGCAATCAGCTGATATCTGTAGTATACGATGCGGGGCATCATAAAGGTGATGTGCTGTGGTCCGCTGTCCCGAAGAAGAAAACAGTATTCCAACAGTGACAAAGACAGCAAAAACTTTCTTAACTAGTACTGTTGAGAGGGCATCTTAAACAGTTAAAAATATAGACTTAGGAAATTCGAAGAAACATTTTAAAATAGTTAAAGAAATAAACGCGCATCTGCAACAGACTGCACACAGGTTGGCGCGTGTATACTGTACACAGCATCCCAACCTTTTTGCAATTAGAGCTGTAGTTTAATAGAAGCATGCATATTACAGTAGTAAATGAGTATCTGTGTGGAATCTCCTACATATCTAAAGTCATGTTTGTTGTGTACTTCTTGCAGTTGGTTTAGTGAAGCAGTCCACAGAGGTCTCCACCTGTGACGCAGTGTGATGAATCACCCCGTGTTCCTCCTTGGCCGAGCTGGGTAGCAAATGACGATGACTGCATCTACCACAGAGGCACACTGACAACCTAACTGCTCTTCTCTCCTCTCCTGTCAAGTCTGCATGAGCAACAGCAGCTGTAACAATGAGTGCTCATGGTTGCCAAGGTAAGAAATAAAAACAAAAGTAAAACTTAAACACAGCAATTCATTTTCTATAGAATTGTAGCAGCTTTGTCCTGGGAAACCCTATTTGGCACAGATCTAGATTTATTATTTCCCTCAACTGCAGATCAAAATGGACAAAAGGCCACTTGTGTCCTCCCTTCCCATCAAGCTTTGGTTTTCTTGGTCATGTTGAGCAAATTGATTTCACAGGCATTTATTAATTGTTGCGGTACTAACAATCCTGTGTGACACAGTGTAGCTTGCTGGCATCACATTTTATTCTTTTGAACTGTGTTTGGAGGCATGGTTTTGTCCTTGCCAGAACGTTTTTCAAAAGGGTTTGCGTCAGAGGGGATGTTTCAGGTCGTCACATTACGCTGAAAACTGGCACAGTCCAAAGATATTTGGTGATTTCTTCCTTGATCCTCTTCCTCTTTTTTTTTTTAATACATTGTGTTATGCAAGTGGAACATTGGAGTGGGCCGTGTTTTCCTCTTTCATTTCCCTCCTGTTCTGATCATTTCTGTACTGTTTATGCTTGGCTCATCAAGTTATTATAGTTCATGTCTTTATAACCTTAATTTGTTAGGTTTGGTTATTTGGTATAGTGATTCTAATTTGTTGATGTTTTTATTCAAAGTTATCCAATTTTTAAGTTAATGGAAAAAATAGCCATAACCTAAAGCCACAGTTGTTAGTGTGTTTATTGTTGTTCTGTCTCATTTCAACTTTTTCATTCAGAGAGGTAGACTTTAGAATGACCATCTGTTGACAGATAAATCTGATCACACTTTTAAAAATAAAATCTCAACTGTTCCAAAATAACATGAAAAATATGTGAGGGATAGTTCTGTTTGCATAAGGCCAAAACACTCAACTGCCAAATGTTTCTTCACTTTGGTTGAGCTCAGAAATTAAACTCTCATTCCTCAATTTCACTTCATGTTAACAGTTCATTTTCTCCTTTTCGCCCTCCACTTTGTGGAGTTCTGCTAAGCCCTTTTCCACTTATGACAGATCATCGTTTCCTATTTTTTAGACCACCATTTTAGGGGACTAAAGAGCCTTTTGTCTGACTTAAGCTTGGGTGGCAAAAGCTGGCATGTTGACATGCTACTTGGCATTTTGGAACTGGGTTTATGGCCTTGGAGGCAGAGCTAGAACACACACACAGAAAAACTCTCTCTTATCCCTGCAAGACCTTCCCCTTCTGTCTACCCCCCTTTCCTGCCCTCCTCTTCTCTCTCTAGCAGCAGTAATCGGTGCAGGTCCTGGCTGAGGAGGATCTTGCGTCAATAAATCGTCATGCACAGCGACTCCCCAGCCTGGAACACAAACAGAGAGAGGGGCCGTCTGCTGCTGGAGGCCTTGTATAGCTTGTTAAAAAAGCTCTGAGGCCTCTACAGTCTAACCAGAAAAAAATACTGGATTTCTTTTGGGCTTTTATTGTGTAGTGTCAGTTATGTTTTTACTTCTTGGACTGGCCCCATCATCTTGTTCTGCTCTTCTGGATGATATACATGTTGCTGTCCAGGAGTTATGCTGTAAGCTTACAGCCTGTGTAAACAAGCAGGCAAGAACTTTTGACAAAGTGAGAAAAATGAGTCTTTTTTCCTTCTGGACTTTTTCTTAAGCCTGGACAGCGACTGAATCTGCCTGCCTAATGTCTGAAAGAGCACCCTGGCCACTTTTTTATAATAATTGGGATGGCAGTCTTGCTAGGTTTGACTTTCGTGTCACTTTCAACATGATAACTGCTTGCTTACCCGCCGCTGATTGGTAGGACTCTCATGAATACCACTTTTTGTGGTAGGTTCAGTACTAACCATTACTATCCTTCACACCCTCTCCATGACGTGCTGAAAACCACCGGAGCATGTTCAGCAGCAGACTTATTCTGCCAAGATGCACCACAGAACACCACAGGAAGTCATTCCTACCTGTAGCCATCAAATTCTACAACTCCTTTCTGTGACCTTGTCATTTTCATATTGTAAATATTAATATTTTACATAATGGACAGTGTTTAACTTTAGAGTTATTTATGCTACATACAAACAGGCTTTCTTACCTCAAATTTTTATCTACTGCCTTTCAAATTCATATTTATTTATATATGACTAAGAGTCTGTAACAAAATACAACTTCCTCCCTGGGATTAATAAAGTATTCTGATTCTGATTGAACCAGTGGGGGATTAAATAATCGCAACATTGTCTGGCATACCATTTGTACAATTAAAAGTGTGGGCTTTGCTGTGATTTTGCCTTGAGGTGACTTTTGTTGTGAATTGGCAATATATAAAAAAAAATTGAACTGAAAAAAAAAAAAATTTAATTTCAGCTATATTTAGAAGTGAAATAATCAGTCACAAACAAAGAAGCAACGGGATGTGCTTTTCTTGCACAATGCACAGACCGTCTGGGTTAGAGTATCCAAATCCCCAAACTGAACCCAAGGAACAAATATCTACAAAGTTTAATATTCGTGTACTCCTTTACTTTTAGACACACACAGGATTACCACTGTAAAAAGACGAATGTTTGGGACAATACCCTAAACAGCAACATGATCATGATACAGCTTATATCTTATATCTGTGTCTAACTTGCAGCAGACATTTGCCTATATTTTCAGTATTTCCAAGTAAGTAGTGAAATCAATGTGCCAATGGCAGAAAGAATTAAATGTTCAGAAGATGTGGGCGTGAGTGAACAAAGATACTTTCTTTTGGTAATTTTGCCTCTGTACACCACCGTAGTGGATTTTAAATCAAACATTTAAGTTGTGAGCAAAGTGTAGACATTAACTTTAATTAAAGCTGTTTTACAAAGGAATTGCATTAACTGTTGAGGAAAAGGACTTTTCATGCGTAATTCCCCTTTATCAAAAGCTCAAAAGTAATTGGACAAGCTAACATAATTTCAAACATAAGGATTTCTTTTAATATGTGAATGAAATTCCATTGCAGTCAGTGACTGCCTAAAGTCTGAACCCATGGAAATGACCAAATGCTGCATTTCCTCCCTTGAGATCCTCTGCCAGGCCTTTACTGCAGCTGCCTTCAGTTGCTGCTTGTGTTTGAGTCTCTTTGCCTTTGGTAACTAAAAAGGTGCTCTACTGGGTGGAGATCAAGTGGCCGACTCGTTTAGTGAAGACTATCCCCTTTCTTTCCCTTGAGACAGTTTTTGGTTGCTTTTGCTGTATGCTTTGGGTCATCCATTTGCTCTATGAAGCACCATCCAATCAGTTTTGCAGCATTTGGCTAAATCTGAGCAGAGAGTGTAGCCCCGTACACTTCAGAATTTATCTTGCTACTTCTGTCAGCAGTAATTTAGCCTTCCCATTCTTGAGTGAAACCAGTGGTTTGCACCTGGTTGAGTTTACATTACTTGAGGTATCTCTTGAATGTGGACTTTGACAATGATACATCTACCTTTTCAAGAGTGTACTTGACTTGTTGTGAACAAGTTTTTCTTAACCATTGAAAAAATTCTGCAATAATTTTAGTTGTCAATGGTCTTCCAAACGTTTTGATGTTGCTGAGTGCGTTCCTATTTTTATGAATATTTCAGATTGTCGATGTGGCCACTCCAGACTGTTTTGCTATTTTAAATAGGTTGTTTTTTGTTTTTCAGCTTAAGAATGGCCTACTTCACTTGCATCAACATCTCACTGGACTTCATATTGAGAGTTCCAGCAAAGAGCTACCAAATGCAAGTTCAGCACTTGGAATCAACTCCAGATCTATTATCTATGTAACTTGTCATGAATGTGGAAACGGGCCTCACCTGGCCATGAAACTGCTTCTCAGGCAATTGTCCCATTACTTTAGAGCCTCTGAAAATGGGGGACTGGGTATAAAAATGGCTGTAATTCCTAAACAGGTAATGAAAATCTTTTGTGATACCCTCTGAATTAAAGCTAAACTTCAGTGAACGTCTGTTTACGGTTTGATTTAAAATCCTCCGTGGTGGTATACAGGGGCAAAAACACACACAAAAAAATGTGTCATTGTCCAGAAACTTGTGGACATACTCTGGGGGTGAGGAGTTTTCATTTTTGGGGGGAAAAAAACTCACACATCCTGCGTTAGTGTATTCATGGACTAAAGTAAATCGAAAGCAGACCTGTCACTGACCCGCACATTATTTTGTGTGCCTTTTTTAAAGAAACACACACGCAGACAAAATAAAAGAAATAAGTGATCACAATAAAAGAATCACACCTCCTCACTATTTTTTTATTCAGACTGTTGATCCATGGCAGATGGCTGTGAATTATTCATGTTTTTAGGACGACCACAGCCATGTGTAGATTTTATCCCAGAGATTATTCAGTATCAGAGAGAGGAGAGACATGACGGAGAGGAATGACAGCATGATAAGTGATTTACAAATGATGCTGAAGTTAATGCCAGATAAGACTTGTTTTTTAGGATAGTAATGTTACAGTGCTTGACTGAAACTGTAAGGGTCCATATTTTAAACTTTGCTGGAGGAACGGTTTCCCGTCAAAATACGAAGTACATCTTTAGGCCTTTTAAGGTCAGCTGCTTCCTCTAACAAAATTTAAGCTTAAGCATTAGATTTAAAGGTAATCAAAGGCAGCTGCTCTGCCGTTTTGTGCTCCTGTGTTTGAAATGGGAGTAATTTTTAATTCTTTCACGTGCCCTTGCTTCTCCTCTGTCACTCTCATTTCTCAGTCTGTCCCGTTTTCTCTCTGGTTTCGAGTTTTAATCAGAAATTGTAATAAAGACTCACAGTGGGAGCTATCAAAAGCCTGCAGTGGTGGATTAGAAGAGTGTGGCTAGTCTGGGCCAGGCCACTGGAAAGTGAAGCATAATCTTCAAAAAGGGAGCTTAACACCTGCTGGTCCACGCTGATGATTCCTCATTTACAGAGGCCAGTGTCACAGGGAAAAAGCTTGGGGTGTTAATTGATGGTTTAAGTCTGAACGTTTTGAAAGTTGTCTAAAGATGACTGAAGTCGACCGAGGCGAGCGGCAGACTGAATTAAGCAGGAGCTTATTCAGAGGAAGTTATCGGGGAAATTAAACAGAGAGGGAGGCTGTTCACTTCATCTGGGCTTGATTGCAGCCACACGCATAGCAGCCACTGCTATCTAGTAAGAGCTGGAGGGACATAATAGTACTTTCTACTATCTGCGTTTGATTGCTATATTCAGATAGTGCAGCACTGTTATTGTTCTAATTTATCCTTGGCTCTGCAAAATATTTCTCAATGGAGAGATGGATTGGAATGAGAGTTGAACCGGACTAAACGGAAGCCTTTTTAAGAGAACAATGGGAGCTGCTGTGGAGAAATAAGATTACTGCTTCATTATTGTCTTCCCCTCTACAGTTTTCCAGAATATTCCATTCAAGTAGTCTCATTGTCAGATGAAACGAGTGTGCAGTGTGGCCTTTTGGAAGAATTTATTAAGCATTCAAAGCTTCTGCTGGAAGAAAAGCTCAGAACTGAATTCTGGTTTTGTGCTCAGTGCAGTTCAGTGTTCTTTAATATAATTGAAGACCATTATATAATCAGATCATATTTATGGCTGATTTGGTAGCAGTGACAGTGTGGCAATGGGTTTTTAACTTCCTTCGATAAATTACCTTTTGCGTCTTGACTTTTTTCTCATTTAATCTTTCAGCAGACATGCTGGGAAACAAGGCTACCCTGAAACTTAATACATAACAGAAGCGCTGTTGCTTTGTGGGGAAAAACGAACCTTGTGGGTGTTATTGCAGTAGACTGTAGTTTACAACTGAGGCCTGAAACAGGTATTCTTCTAGTATGAGCTGACTCTGTATATAGTTCGAAACTTTGGATGGTGCTCCATGGCTGAAATGTCAGGATAGACCAGATGTTCAATCTGGCATAGGTACTAAAATTAAGAAAATGATCGACCTCTAAGATTAACCCACAAGGATTCACATCTGCTGCCAAGCTTACAGTAGAAGTGAAATGCAAGCGAGTCCTGTTGTCTATAAGACCTCAGCCCAGCGGACAACTCTGAAACGAGAATCTCTGCACTGCACTGTATTTCCCATCTGGCTGAACAGTGCAATCTGCTATATGGGTTCAACAGGGGACAGCTGAGAAGAGGGAGGAGGGTCAGGTGGGTCTCTGAGGATGTAATCCTCCTGCTTCTATGAACAAAACAAAATCAAAAGTTCCCAGCAGTTACACAATCCCTGTTAGGAAGGGCTCAGTGCACCCTGGGTCTCCCAGGGCAGAGTGAACTTTTCCAGGCACTAATCCGAGGATAAGCCCTGAATCCTTCTAGCTCTGTATGCCACGGTGTGCTAAAAATGCATGAAATACCCCACGGAGCTGTTGTGTTCACTATGATTGGCATCCCCCTGCAGGTTCATACTTATAGTACCTGTTTAATGGTTTGAAGATGCAGGTCCTGCCCTTCAGGAAAGTGGTTTAAAAATAGAAGTGGTTTATTTTAGCCTCAATATTTCCATAAACAGGTGGGTGCTTTTGACTGACTCAGTTTCATAGATTAAGAATCACTCACTCACCCACCTAGATTACAGTATACAGTTTATTAGTGATGTCACAGTACCAGAAATTTAGTAGTTGGTACCTATGCTGGTAGAATTGCACTATTTTGGATACCAAATTCGATAACTTGCTTTAAATATTTTCTAAAGATTATCTCATGTAAAAAAAAAAAAAAGCAACAGCAGCATAAAACAGAATGCAGTAATATGATTTACACTGATCAGTAAACATTATGACCACTGACAGGTGAGGTGAATAACACTGAAAATCTCTTCATCATGGCATGACAAGTGAACAGTTTGCCCTCAAAGTTGATGTGTTAGAAGCAGGAAAAAATGGGCAAGCTTAAGGCTTTGAGCAAGTGTGCCAAAGGCCAAATTGTGATGGCTAGACGACTGGGTCAGAGCATCTCCAAAACTGCAGCTGCTGTGGGATGTTCCCGGTCTGCAATGGTCAGAATCTATCAAAAAGGGGTCCAATGAAAGGACAGTGGTGAACCGACAACAGGGCCTCGGTCGGCCAAGGCTCATTGAGGCATGTGGGGCAGTAAAATGCGATATTAGGCAGGTGGTCATAATGTTATGCCTGATCGGTGTATTTGCTAGTAGAGCAACAATTTTGTGTAGATGCCACAATGATTCCTATAAGATTTTTCTTTACCAGTTGAAGGTTTTTGAAAGAAACGCTAAATCAGTGTTACTATCAGCTATAGTATTAGTTACATCATGTTACCTCAAGCATTCATACAATGTTAGCCACTGCAAATCTTTTACCCTATGGAACAGCTGATTTCACAATGGCAATGCCAGGTGTGCCTACCAAAATGGTACGGTGTATTTCAGGATCACATAAGAAGGATATTACTTCTGATGTTATTAATATGAATTGAAATGTTGAATTCTTTGAACAGATCTGGATGCTGGTCTCATTTAGGTGCCTCTATAAAGTGGATTTATTTCCTCCTTATTCCACTTGTAGTTTTCGCTGTGCTGTTTGAAGTTCTTCCTTTGTTTGTGGGCAATGGCAGACTAGAACACGTGTAGGCATGTGCTGCCCCAGTCAGGTCCGGAAGAATTGCAACCTCAGTACATACGCTGTGTTCAGTATCACCAAAAAAACAAAGGAAACACTGTCGCGTTTTCAGCATTTTGGTATCGAAACGCATCATAAGCATCTGTTTTGGTGACATCACTACAATGTATGCAATATCACATCATTGGTTACTCATAATAAACATGGACAAAGTTTCAAATAATGAGGTCAACATATGTATAAGTAATCCCAGTGAGCCAAAAGCTCAGACTGGTCTAAATGTTTGGGTTGAGACAGTTTTATCTATTCTTTGCTCTGTATTTTGATCACTGTGTATTGCCTAATATGGTCTTCCCAGGCAGACATCTCAGGCTGTGTGCGCAAAAGCCCCACTCAACTGCTTTTCTGTTTGTGAGAGCCAGCCAGTCTAATGAAGGGAGGAGGAGCCTAAATGGCTTGTTTCAGTTTCAGGATACACTTACAAGGTTGAGAATGAGCATAATAGGTGTTCTTTAAACTATGTGCTTCTCTTTTTTCTTTTTGTTCGTTGTGACATGTCCCAAACATGAGCAATTTCCCTCCTGGGATTAATCAAATATTCTGATTCAGACAACCTGATCCAGGTTAACATCAGCTGAAAGTAGCAGCTTAATCTTCAGAGTGCCTTTACAGAGTTTTCTTGACATCACTGTGCGCCTTCACAGCACTAACTCACGTCTTATTCACGATTATTTCACAGAAACCTCCCTTGTTGTTATTCCCTTCGTCTGTCAGAAGATACTGTCTGTGTTCACAGCACCAGGAGGCAGCAGTAGGGTGTTGTGCCACAACTCTACCATCACGATGACTCTGCTTGGAATGGGTCTTGTTGCTTCTGGCCTGCTCAGGTCATGATTGAACACACACTCAGACTGACTGGTTGCTTTCACTAGGCAGAACTGCAAACCAATCCATTCCAAGGAGGGCTTGACATTTTTAAGCAACACTACACAACCAGTTCTCCAGTTAATGGTTGAAATTTAGTCTGTAGCAAGAGAGAAGTCTTAATATGCCACAAGTGACTTTCCTGAGGTAGAGGAGGAGGATTGCAAACCAGGAGTTTTCTGGCTTTATAACTGAGATTCATCTGGGGAAATCAGGGTTGTTTAAGTGAACATATTATGTTCCTCTTTCAGAGCCTTGTGCTCACCAAGGCTTTTGAACTCCTACTGCTCCACTGGAGTTGCTCAGCTGCCAAGAGTCGACTCCTGTGGTTGCACTTGGCAGCTTGCACGTGTGAATGTGTGCAATTTGAAGCCTTTTTTGAAAAAGCTTGACTTCTTATTAAATATGTCTTAAATAAATAGCAGGTAAGATGACTTTTCATAAAATTTCTTCCTTATGGTATTAAAATGATCAAAACCCAGCAATAATGTTGGTGGACTAATTAAAAGCAAATGTGTTTTTAGAGTTCTTGTTGCCATTGCCATTTGTGTGTATGTCTTATCTCGTAAGTGTATCCTTTATTATGCTCTAGAATGGAAAGATCCCCAGTTTTTGTGACAGCTTTGATAGCATCAGTCTGCTTGTTGGCTACAGAACAAAAAGCCACAGTAGTGCTGTTATATTATCGGTGTTTTGGATAAACATGCTTGCTATTTTGGATGTAGAGTAAGACATGAGTGGGTGGTTGACATGCAAAATGTCAGGTTTATGTTTTCAAGTATATTTAGCCTCACAAAGTGAACTGCAAAGGCCTCTGAACTTTTAAAAAGTCAAATGAAGATGAAACACAAACAGAGCGGACAGTTCGCCACAGATAGCAGAGGAGCAACTGGAAAACAGCAGGAAAAACTTTGAAATTAGACTGGTGGCTCACTGCTCTGCTTTGTATGACATAATAGCTCTTTGGAATTGATGATACTAATGATATTAAGCCATCCTGTCTTCTCATCTTTGGTCAGCCACTGCTGATTTCACTGCGTGAAATGAGAAATGATATTAGCTGTAGGTAATCAAGTTAAATTATCATTTGGAACAAAATGAAACTCCTGGCTACCATCTGGTTGTGTTTTTAGTGCTCCATATTGCTTTGATATTTTTGTTGTTCTGAAAAAAACAGCAGATTGGTGATTTCTTATGGAAACAAAGTGGCTGATTTTTGTAACCACATCTTCAGAGAGCAAAGCAATGGTTAAACTTGTAAATTTGGTCTGTCCGGCAGAACTTCATTAAGACCAGACATATCTTGTTCAAGAATTTTTGAGCAACACTTGTTGCTCTGAATCAACACCTCTAGGAACTGGAGCTGTAAAGCAGGTCATATTGTCTATGTATAAATATGTTAGCTGAAATAGCTACATCGTAGTGTGTAATATGTTTTCGGTTTTGATGCTTTGTTCACCATTATCTATTCTTTAGATATTTGTGATTAGTTTGGTTATTGTTATTCTTTAAAGACAATGACAGCCTTGCAAATACAATCTAAAATTACATTAGCCATGTATACTGATGGCCACTTCATTAGATACACCTTGTTAGTGCTGGATTTGACTCCTTTTTCTTTCAGAACTACCTTAGTTCTTCATGGCAGAGATTCAACAACATCTGAGACTTTTGTCCACGATAGCATCACACAGCTCCTGCAGACTTGTCAGCTGCGCATCCATGATGTGAACCTCCTGTTCCACCACATCCTAAAGGTGCTCTATTGGTTTGAAATCTGTGACTGTAGAGGCCATTACCATATAGTGAACTCTTTGTCATGTTCAAGAAACCAGTTTGAGAGGATTTGTGCGTTGTCCTGGTGGAAGCAGCCATAAGAAAATGGTACACAGGTCATAAAGATATGGACATGGTCAGTACCAGTAGGTAGGCTATGGTGTTTAAATGATGCTCAGTTGGTATTAAGAGCCCAAAGTGTGCAAAGAAATTATCCCCCTTGACATTACACCACCACCAGCCTGAACCCCTGATGTTAGGCGGGATGGGGCCATGCTCTCATGTTGTTTATACCAAATTCTGACTCTGCCATCTGAATGTCATAGCAAAAATCAAGACTCATGCCAGGCAACGTTTTTCCACAATTCTGTTGTCCAAGTCTGTTGAGCCTGTCCAAATTGTAACTTCAGTTTCCTGTTCTCAGCTGACAGGAATGTAACCTGGTATGGCCTTCTGCTGCTGTGGGCCATCTGTTTCAAGGTTCAATGTGTTTTGCATTCAGAGATGCTCTTCTGTGTACCTTAGTTTTAACATGTGGTTATTTGATTTACTGCTGTCTTCCTATCAGCTCAAAGAAGTCTGGCCATTCTTCTCTGACCTCTGACATCAACAAGGCGTTTTTGCCTAGAGAACTGCCACTAGATATTTTCTATTTTTTATGACCATTCTCTGTAAACCCTGGAGATTGTTGTGTGGGAAAATCCCAGTAGATCAGCAGTTTCTGAAATACTGAGACCAGCCTGTCCGATACCAACAACCACGCCAAATTCAGAGTCACTTAAATCACCTTTTTTCCCCATTTTGATGCTTAGTTTGAACTTCAGCAGCTTGTCTTGGCCATCTCTACATGCCTAAATAGATCAAGCCACTGCCATGTGATTGGCTGATTAGATACTTGCTTTTTGGCAGTTGTACAGATATACCTAATGAAGGGTCTGGTGAGTTATTCTGGTATGATGGCGCCTGTGTTTGACTTTGCCGCTGTCTGCCGCAGTTTGTCTCGCTCTGTTTTAGTACTGGTTTTCTCTGCCCTTTTGTTTTCGCTTTTTTGTCAGTGATGTGTTGACTGCCTTAGTCTATGATTGCCTGATGCTGTTATCTATTCGATCCTCTATGATGGGTCAAGATACCTCATCCTCTTGTGATGGTATTTTCCATTCTCCACTGCCCGTGTCTGGATCTTCATCCAATGTCCTTCTGTGTCCACGCAAACCATGGAGGAAAAGAGGAAAAAGAGCAGGTGTCCAGGTGAAATTTAGACTTTTCTGAAAACGGGGACTAGCTGGTAAGCAACATTGAGCATTTCTGGTTACCTGTGCTCAGTCAGTTTCTATGGAGGGGAATCCTTCTTCCATGTCCCTGCTTGGATATGCAGGACCTGGATCTATGAGACTGTGCTACCTCAAGAGTGTTTATCCAGACTGTCTGGTTGTTTGGCCTTTCATCCCCTCGGTGAGTGGAATTTACAAGTGTTGCCGATCAAAACCCTCAGTGTGTACGTCCTCTGAATTGGGCTGCTTCTGTTAATAATCTGACTTCTACCTCGCTAAGCATGGTGCTTTTTTAATGCCTGATCAATGACTAATAAAACATTCCTGCTGAACGATTTTATTCTTTCCAAAAAATTGGATTTCTTATTTCAAACGGAAACCTGGCAGCACGACTCTGACTATTCATCCTTTATCGCACTTTGCCCGGGTGGGTACTCTTTCATCAGCCAACCTCAGACGTCGGGTCGAGGAGGAGGTCTCGCTGCGACGTTTGGAAGCCGGTTTTCTTGTCGCTCAGTTATGGTCGGACATTTTTCATCGTTTGAAATACAGCTGGTCAGAGTTGGAAAAAAAGATCCGTTTTACTGTGCTGTAGTGTATCGTCCACCTGGTCCAAACAGCTTGTTTTTAAAGGAGTTCAGTGACTTTTTATCTTCCACCTTGAAGCTGTCCAGACTTGTTATAGTTGGGGATTTTAACATACACATTTACGATGACTCTGACCTCTTTGCCAGAGGTTTCCTTAATGTCATGGATTCTTTTCATCTTACTCAGCATGTGTCTGGCCCCACACATACTAAAGGACACACACTGGACCTCGTTTTTACTTTGGGTTTAAATATTGATTTTATTGGTTCTGAGGACATTTTTATTTCAGATCACCGCTGTATTCTTTTTAACTTGTCTTTTCATTTGCCTCTCTCTCCTGTTCCAACGTGTGGTTAGCTCTCACATCTTAAAATTCCTCTAGTGCTGTTAAATTTTCAGATGCTTTTAATTTAGTTTTATCTCCCTATAATGATGTTGATCTTTTAACATATATTTTTAATAATCACTGTTTTTCTATTTTAGATTAAATATGTCCTATCAAGACCAGACTTGCTCCTGTTTTAAAATTGTCCCCCTGGATAAATGACAGCATTCGCTATTTAAAGCGTCTCTGTCGGAAGGTTGAGCGATTATGGAGGAAAACTCA
>VUQH01082222.1:26761-37226 GCA_015106775.1 Etroplus canarensis | reverse complement strand
CTTCTTCTTGTAAATTTTATTGGCAGTTGGCAAACAACAAAATAGTGCATTATGGCCACCAACTAGTATTCCGTCCCTTCTACTCTTCTACTCCTCCTAACAGAAGTTCGAGAAGCCTGAGTCAGTTAAGCTGGGAGATGAGTGAATAACTGAAGCCTACAGATCTGGTCACATTAAAGTCAGCATGGAACTTAGCCAGAAGAAGCAGCTGACAGCATACATGAGTGAAGTGCTGTATGTGCCAGAGTTAACCAGCAATTTGTTTAGTGTTCGTGCTGTGACACAGAAAAGACTGATAGTACAGTTTGGGCACAGTTGCTGCTGGATCAAAGACTCTTCTGGAAAGGTGGCAGGAAAAAGTAACCTTGTCGACCGGATGTATCAGCTGAACTGTAAAGCAGAGATGGTAGACGAAGCAACACAGGCAGAAGAAAATCTGGTCACAGAGGCTAAAGATGAAAACTATGGACAACTGGATCGTTGGCATCAGAGACTGGGACACTTAAATGTACAACGTTAACTCAGGCGGTGAAGAAGGGCCTGATAAAAGAGGTTGACATTCCACCATCTGGCAACCTGGGATTATGTGAGGGTTGTATAGAAGGCAAAATGAGCCGCAAGCTTTTTAAGCCAGCAGGATGAATCAAGTCAACCCAGAAACTGAAACTAGTACACAGTGATGTTGTTTGGTCCCATGACTACTGAGAGCATTGGAGGTAAGAGCTACTTTGTCACTTTCATTGATGACTATTCTTGATGTGTTAAGGTCTACTTCATGAAGCACAAATCTGAAGTTCTGGACAAATTCAAAGAGTTTGAGGTTCATGCCATAAATGAATCTGGATGCAAGATAGGCACACTGCATAGTGACAGTGGAGGAGAGTATTTATCAACACAGTTTATCAACTTTCTGAAAAATAAAGGCATAAAGCATGAAACATCTATTGCTCACACACAATGGTGTTGCAGAGAGAATGAACCAGACTCTTTAAGAGTCAGCAAGAGCCATGCTTTATCATGCTAATCTCAGCAAGAGTTTGTGGGCAGAGGTTGTCAACACTGCTGCTTACATCAGAAACCGAGTGACGACAGCTACGTCAGGTGAAACACCATTTCAGAGGCGGTATGCCAAGGTTCCTGATGTGTCTGATTTCAAAGTTTTTGGCTGTGTAGCATATGCACATATTCCAGAGTGTGAAAGGAAGAAACTTGACAACAAGGCAAAGAAGCTAAGATTTCTTGGCTAAAGTGATTGTCAAAATGGATACAGGCTCTATGATCCTGAGAGAAAGAAATTAATCATCAAGAGAGATATGATTTTCAACTAATCAGATTTTGGACAACAGAAACAGTCTGTAAACAGGAGATGACAGCAAACACAGAAAATCAAGACATGGAGGAAGCAGACAGTGAGAAAGAACCCAGAGAAGAAGCTAAGGGCATAACGCCACAGGAGCCATGGAGATCTCAGCGTTCAACAAAAGGACAGCCACCAATCTGTTATGGATATGATGAGTATACTGATGATTCAAAGGTTGCTCATGTAGCATTTTGTGCACCAATTAGAGGGCTGGCAACTATGGAGGAGGCTCTGTCCGGTCAGTGCTCAACTTACTGGAAAGCAGCTGCAGGCTCTGAATTTGGGTCATTGTTGGAGAACAACACCTGGGAGCTGGTTGAGCTACCACCCCATCGCAATGACAAAGAATCTGGTAGGACACAAAAGAACCAAGCACATCGACACCAGGTACCAATTCATCCGTGAACTGGTCCAGAAGGGTGTGATAGAAATAAAGTACTGTCATACCAAGGAGATGTTAGCTGATTTGCTGACTAAACCACTGACTAAGAGTCAGTTTGAATACCTGAGAAACAAACTAAACATGATGTAGTATATGCATGTTGTTACAGGATGTTGCGCTTTGTAACTGTAGACAGCAAAGCATCAGCCTTGGCTGATGACACCAGGGTTGCAGGCCCTGCGCAAGGATGACATGGGTGGACGGGATATTAGTTGGTGGCGGTAATGCACTATTCTGTTGTTTGCCAACTGCCAATAAAATTTACAAGAAGAAGAAGAAGTACATGTATGCAGAATTGTTGTACCTTGATGTCACCTTCAAAGGATGAAGGTACCTTGAAGTGCAACATGTCTGGGCATGTCTTGAGGAGGGGACTAGCTTGTTGGGACACCTTTAAGTTTAGGTTCCCTTGATGTCTGTGTGTAGTGTAGACATTAGCGCTTGTATGCTGTGAACGTTTTTTGTCTCCTGTTGGAGTTATAATAAAGGAGTTAACGCTGCAACGTTTTCATTTTTGAAGTGTATTTACTATTCAACTCTGCACAAGAAATTTACAATACAGAGCTCATTAATGAAAGTTCCAGCGTGTGCTCCATGCAGCTGCGGTGTGTGTGCATGTTCTGGACGGACTGACGCTGAGCGCAGGCAGGTGCTGAGCTTCCCTCCGAGTGGAAAGAAGCGCTACTGACTGTGAAAGTGAAAGGAGCTCCATAACTGTGGAAAACACCAAGCAGGCGGCCCCCCGCACTAACAAGCAACACTGGGAGACGGGCCACGGGTCTAGCTTGAAGGCAGCGGCAGCAGCTCAGCAGACACAGCCATGGCCAACATCGCGGTCCAACGGATCAAACGGGAGTTCAAAGAAGTTCTCAAAAGCGAAGAGGTGCGGTAATATTACCCGCTGTTTTTCCACTTCCACTCACCTAATTCTTTTGTTAATGATTCAATACTGTTAAAATGCACGGCGGCAGCGGGCGTTATTATGACAGATCAGATTTACCTTAGTCAGGTCTCGGTCCTGTGTTTTCAGTAGGTCAGGCCCAAACAAGGAGAACTTCAGCTAGCTTTAGCTTCGATCGTACCGCTCTTGTTGTATTTGGTGGGTGTGTTCAGGAAACACCGGGGACTCGGCTCTGTCAACTGACAGGCCCTGAATGCCTAACAAACAATGCCGCATACCTTTGTTTTAATTACATAAGTAAAACCTACAGTGTATGGGCTGTAGCACACGCCTCATTCAAGGCGCCGCAGTTGCTTTGCAACGTAAATTAGTTAGCGTCAGTTTTCGCGTAGCAGCTTCTAGCTTGCTAACAGTAGCGTTAGCCACTGTGTTGTTCTGCGGAAACGTTCACCAAACTTATTAAACGGTGTTTAGCTGGTTGTTTTCAGTGTGAACGGATTGCGTTCGCTTAAAGGGGGGCTTGCTGTCATGCTGCTTCCTGTCAAGTCCTGTTAATACGGGTTTGTAATTTTGTAACTTTGGCTAGTCTCTGTTCTTCTAGCAAGCTATATGCGCTGCTAACGTGCAGTAACGTGTCGTAACGTTTCATCATGGATTGGGGATCAAACTGTTTTTTTTTTTTTAAATTGCACACAAACCTACACCAGTCCTGCCTAAAATGTGTGACCGCATACTTCATGTAAACACATCAAGACACAGACTAAGCATTAGGGTAACTCAGGAGCGACCGGGTGTCCCTCTTTATGTGGAACTGCACAGCATTTTTATCCGTTGTCCCCCTGTCCCACATACTGAGACAACGTCCCACATTTTGTTTGGCTCTACTGTAGCGTAAAAAAGCGAACACATAGTTTGGCTCTTACTAACTGGTTGTAAAGAATGACTGTCATGGGTTTCATTACATGTCTGCATAAAGTCCCAAACTGTGCAAATTTGATTGGAATATGTTGAAAACTACCCTGAAATAAGAAGAAATACAACTACAATAAAGACAGAGAATCTTCTAATAAATGGGTGAAGCAAGTGGAAAGTGGTTCTCAAAGTTTTTTCCAGTTTTATTAGTAATTTGAGTCTCACAAGAGCTCAAAAAGAGATGTGCCAGTTGATGGCTGCATCTCCATTGAAACCCAACTTATTACTAAACAGACACACCAGAAACCAAAATAGCAGCTAACAACAGTTTTGAGGTTATTGGGGTGAAAGGGAGAATACGCTTTAGCTTCCGTTTATCCTTGTTGCATTTACTCAGCAAGGGAGTAGGGAACATCATATTTAAATGGAATTTATTTGTCTTCCACATACTAAATGCTTTTTGACATTGATAACACGTCTCATAGTGTCCCACAGAAAATGACTTCTTGTCCCACATTTATTTTGTTGGGATCTAGTCACTCTAGGTAACTCTCTCATTTTTCCCATCCTACAGACAAGTAAAAACCAGATTAAAGTAGATTTGGTGGATGAGAACTTCACAGAGCTAAGGGGTGAGATTGCAGGTCCTCCAGATACACCATATGAAGGTACTGTCACACTGGAAATGAATTGACAAGATATTTGGTGCAACACCTTCCCATTGCAATTTGTTATGCTAAAACATTTTGTGGTTATTCTTTCTTTCCTAGGTGGCAGATATCAACTTGAAATTAAAATCCCAGAAACCTATCCTTTTAACCCACCAAAGGTATTTGCTTTAGCATCTCCAGTTAGTTATACTGAAATAATTAAGATCTTCCTCCATCCTCTGCATCTCTCTTGCTTGTTTAGCTTATTTAAAAACCTGCACACTCTTATTATGGATGTTTAAACAGATTATCCACTAATCGCCAGTCCTCTTGCTGTCCTTGGGCAAGACACTGAACCCCAAAAACTGCTCCCAGTGCTGCAGCCTGTAGCACTTTAAATGGTCAAAAGTACCACAAAACTGTTATATAAATGCAGTCAGTTAATTAGTATCAAAGATTTTGAGTAAATTCTTGTAATTCTTGTTTAAAAAACCTTGATTTGTTAATTATGTTATAAAGAACTTAAATATGCTAATAGAAACACTCTACTGGAGAGTAGCATGTTATGATTTGTAGTGAGAGAAGGGAGCAGGTTGAAGTGAGGTTGGAAAGAAAAGGAATGAAAGTCAGTAGAAGCAAAACAGAATACATGTGTGTAAATGAGAATAGGGCAAGTGGAATGGTGAGGTTGCGAAGAGCAGAGGTAGTGAAGGTGGATGCGTTTAAATACCTGGGTTCAGCCACCCAAAGCAATGGATAGTGTACAAGAGAGGTAAAGAAAAGAGTGCAGGCAGGGTGGAGGAGAGTGTCAGTGGTGTTTTGTGAAAGAAGGATCGCAGCAAGCTTGAAAGGGGAGGTTTACAAGACGTTAGTGTAGGAAGAGGACATGAAGAGAGTCAGTGTGATGAAAGCGGATGCAAGAGATAAGGTGAGATGATGGCAGATGATCCACTAAGGAGATGCCTAAAGGGATCAGTTGAATGAAGATGAAGATATTGTGACTTCTAAACACCTCTGCATGTGAAAGTGAAAGAGAAAATATTATACTGATAATTGTCTCTCTGGTCTTGGTTTCATGTGACCAAATGAATCTTGTAAACATATACCGAACATAGTGGTGGTATGAAAAGAATCTTTCACTACAAGAATGTTGCAAATAACCTAATAGGATTAAACTGTCTGTGTTTGGCTTATTTAGTAAGTTAAATACTGAACGCATAAAGGCACTTTGTCACATAGATGTAAAAAAAAAAAAAAAATCAATGCTGCCATGAAGCATTTCTGGCTCATTAATTTGCAACATTGCCCACGCAATAGCTTATTATGTTGAAGTGACAGCTGCTGTATTGTAAATGGTATGAGAAAATCTCAATTATTAATAATATTAGATACTCTGAGCCCAACCATATCCAAAAAGGAGCAAAACAAGTATAGAACTCATTACCAGTTCACTAGTATGCATGTGAACATATCTGTTGTAACACAATGTACATTGTTTTTTTCTTGTTATCACTTCGCATTCTTATATAGGTAACCTTCCTCATCTTTCTTAGGTGCGCTTCATCACTAAGATCTGGCATCCTAATATCAGTTCTGTGACAGGAGCGATATGCCTGGACATTTTAAAAGACCAGTGGTAAGTGTAAAGAACCTGAAACATTATTAATATCCCCACATGTTCATCCACTTAACCTGCTCCAACTGTGAATCTGACTTACCCAGGGCAGCTGCTATGACCCTGCGTACGGTGCTGTTGTCTCTACAGGCTCTTCTTGCTGCAGCAGAACCAGATGATCCACAGGATGCCGTTGTAGCAAATCAGGTGAGAAAAATGCTTATAGTGTATGCATCAAGATATACAGAGGATACAGAAAGTCTACACACCCCTGTTAAAATATCAGGTTTTGAATGTCATCAATAACATAGATCAAATTAAGAGTGGGAAAAGTTCATTTTTTTTACATTAGAAAAGTCTGGTATTTTAACAGGAGTGTGTAGGCTTTCTATATCAACTGTAGTTATTGATCTAAACTTTTGTGTCTGAAATAAAGTAATGTGTCTGTTTCTGTCATATTTACTAATTTGTTTGTGAAATTTTGCTTACTGAAGTGTCTTTCTAAATCCTCAGTATAAGCAGAACCCTGAAATGTTCAAACAGACTGCAAGGCTGTGGTCTCATGTGTATGCGGGTGCGCCTGTCTCCAGTCCCGACTATACACGTAAAATAGACAAACTCTGTGCCATGGGATTTGATAAGGTCAGAACCACTTTCTGTTTTTGCTGTACCCTCACATTTATATGTAAAAACAGATTTCTTTAGGTGTTTTGTTTGACAGGACAATTAAAATGACTAGATGATAGTCAGAAGTCTGAAACAATTGTTATGATTAGTTCACTGTCTGAAAAATGTTTGTATTTTATTAAACCCTATCAGCCAGTTTCCCAGACACGGATTTAGCCTAGTTCTATCTAGACTAAAATAAAAATTAATCTCCACTGAAAAAAGTCTCTAGTCGTAAGACTTAATCCTTGTCTGTCAAACTGAATCTAGATTTAGCATTACAGTACAAAGGAAACCTATCAAATGTTGAGATTTTAAAAAAAGTGCTTGTTTTGAGTTTGATGCCAGCAACATGTGTCAAAGATGTTTTGACAAAGGCACATTTGCCACTGCGTTGTCACCTCTTCTTTTAACAACACTTTGTGTTTGTGAAGTGAAAAGAATTGTTTTTTAAAGCATTTTTTTTTAACATTCTGCTCGATATACGATGTCAGCTGCTCAACATTTCGGGCCCTCTTTTGTCATTTTTTTCCTTTCAATCTTTTGTTGATATTATATGCAGTACTGTCTTCAGTGATCTCCAGGACGTTGAGCTTTCCTCAACATACAGAACCAGGAAATTGTGCGCTCTTCCATATATGTGTGTTTTGGTCCTAGGTTACAACACTACTAAATAAATGTTTAGAACAAATTATTAAAAGCCCATTGACAAGAAAACTAAAATACAAACGTACCTTTAAAAAAAACAAAAACAAACTTTTTTAAATTATTAGTGAGATTTGTCACCTTTTTTGGTTGCTGGCATTATATTCAAAATGTGTATTGAAATTGTATGCTGTCTTACCATTTTTGGTGAAAAATAAGGTTTCTGAAAATCCTTGCTTTCTGTTTATATTTAGATTTTGCCGTGTCCTATTTTTTTATGTAAACAAGGTCTTATTCATTTTTGCAGGATTTACTGTCAATAGCAAACAGATGTACTGTTTGTCTTACATGTTAAACTACTGTTTATATATTGGACATTTACATTATAGGAACACATTACTCATCAGTGTTACAGTAAACAGTGGTTCTTTTTTGGGAAGGATTGCTAACGTGTTGTATGCACATGTAAGGTGTCACACGCGTAAGGTGCTTTCTTGATGTCATTATTATATAATTAAGTTTTTAGGCACTCCTCTGCAAACGTTCCATTTTCCCAGTTTACTTTGTGACAGATATTTGGGCAACGGACAGTGAGGAAGAGAATGCAGAAAGTGTGGAGTGGGTGGAAATTCGTGTCAGGGGTGATTTGTGACAGAAGACCACATGGATGTAGTGAAAGAAGACATGCAGAGGGTTGGTGTGACAGAAAAGGATGCGAGGCATAGGTAAAGATGGAAGCAGATGAAGTAGGTGAAAGAAGACAGTGCAGTCAGTTCTTCATTGGGTTTCTCATCTCGCAGCTAGACTTCAGCTCTGCTTTCTTGAACTACAGCTGCAGTAGTGGTCCTTGTTCTGCTCTGCAGCCTCTATGAGCTGCTCATTTTGGTTAAAGTGTATCTCCTGAGCACTAAGCAGAACAAGGAGTATTGTCACCAGTTGCAGCCAAAGATGGTGGAGGTGGAGTTGGAGTCTGTCCAGCCATGGGACAAGTTCCTCTTTGGAGAGACAGCTGAATGACATTGAGGGCTGTCACAACAGCAGCCTGGTCTATCTGTGCCCAGGCTAGCTGGTTAGCAACAGTTAAACTTTCAGAATAAAAATTAGGGGATTGTCTACTACTCAATTGATACTCTGGGACAAACACAGTGTAAAAGGAATTGCAAAACTCTTGAGTAGCCTTTAATATAACTGGTGGCCTGCCCACTTAAATCCTATGGGTGATAACTGACAAATGAGAATAATTTGTAAATTGTTCTCCCTCCACATATACAGAATGCAGTAATAGCAGCCTTGTCTTCAAAATCCTGGGACGTGGAAACGGCAACAGAGCTGCTCCTCAGTAACTGAAGGCCAGTCAGGTGTGAGGATCCAAAAACTCCCCTCATCACAGCATCAGCTCCTCACCGGCACCATTCCACCATTGCCTTTGGTTCAACAGACAACAAACACCCCATTCACCACGGCAGTCTGAGCCTTCTTTTATTACCAGTTTGTTTGCTACAAAGTCAACACCAGTAGAACTGCAGTTGCCAATATGCACCACACCCTGTTGCCTGTCTAATCCCATCAATCCATTATGCCAAGTCTTTTCTTCCACCAACTCAATATGTGTGTTCCAGTATTAAGCCCCCCAAAAATTCCAACCATCCATTTGGTCTTCCATGCCCTTTAATCACATTAGTTCTGAACTTTTTCACCAATTTGTTTTTCTTAATATTAACCCTTGTCCTGCCAGCCATACGACCAGCTAGACGGCCGGCAGTGAATGAAAACACCGGAAGTGATCAATATATAGACGACCGGCAGTGCACGAAACTTATCTGGGACATCAATATATTGAGGTCCGGCAGTACTAAGGTTAAGGATCAAACAGCTGCTGTTATCAGGTGGATTTTCCAGGGTAAAATGTGAAGGAAAGCCTGCTGACTGCTTCCACACTACATTATCGCTTATTCCTTCGGCAGCCGGTTGGACCGTGTGGCAGATTCTCTCCTATGGACTTTTAGTACTGTATTTAAGAAAAAAAATCTTGCTGGATTAAATTTACTTGACTGGATAGTGCTGTGCATGAGCAGTGTATTGGGTTTTTCCTGAACAATTTATCATCGATGCTTCAATCCACCGCAGAAGTTTGGATGTACAGGTTTTTCTTTCTGTATGTACATTTAGAAAAGATCATACACACGTCCTCCAACATCTGCACACATGCACAGAAGAAAAATGTTATCTGTAAATAGATCTGTGTAAATTTGAAAATACAGTGGGGATATACTTTTTTTCTTACATGGCATTGTAAAACAAATTATTTTAAATATAAACTATGCCTAGTTTACAATTATATGGAGAGATATCTTTTTATGCTTTTGTGATCCATGAGAAGTCCCTCTGAATGTCATTTTTTCTTTTTTAATGATTATTGTTTAGGGGTGGCACAGCCAAAATCCTGGCCTTAATGGCACAGGAGCTAACAGCCAGCTCAGGCCCCTGAAGGTCATCACATGCCACCTTCTCTGCAATCTACAATTGCAACTTTTTTGTATCTTTTATTGTTCTTGCATGTTTTGTTGCCTTTATTTGATTTGGCCAAATCGTGTGGTGGGTGTTTGTTCAATTTCACATCCCTCCACACTCGTGGATCTCACAGGATTTGTTCTAATCAGAGACTTCTGGAACCTCCGTTCTGAAAGCCACCTAGCACCACCCTGGTTGGGGTTACACCTGTAGGGAACCAAAGCCTTTTCTGCTTATTTTACAAGTATGTTGCTGGAAAGTATACAGATAGATTTGGGACACTGAGAAGAAATGAGTGATTCTAAATGTCATTAATTAAGGATTTGGGTTTGCAGTGCTGTTTGATTTTTCAATTCAGAGCAGAAATTTTTACCGATGGGTACATCATCAGCCACGGATTGAGGGTCTGCTTATTAATTTAATCATGAGGAGGTGGCGTTATACAGTTTGTTGATCCAGTCTAGCAGCACTCAATCAAAGCTTTGGCCATATATTCAGGTCTATAGGTGATGTCCTATATTCCGTAACATGCTTTACTAAACAGCCAAATAAAATGCTCACTGAGGTTGTCTTTGAATTGTCTTTTAAGTAGTAAAAGAGGCTGGAACTCCTCTTGTTATTCTATGATGTAAAACGGCAAGCCTGGAAGATGTTTTCGTGAATCTGATTTGAGGTACATGGACAGAGACATGCTTAGTGTAAAGAAAAGCATGTAGCTGCATCCTCACACAGGGCTACTCCTTTTTTTTTTTTAAGGATTTAC
>VUQH01082222.1:0-18398 GCA_015106775.1 Etroplus canarensis | reverse complement strand
AAAAAAAAAAGAAAAAAAAAAAAAAAAAAAAAAAAAAAATTTTTTTTTTTTTTTAAGAGGGAAAAAAAAAAAAAAAAAAAAAAATAATATAAAAAAAAAAAAAAAAAAAAAAAAAAAAAAAAAGTTGTTTCTAGCTGAACATTACTCATAGGATCTTTCATCGTCCTAACGGTCATCTAAGAAAGCGCGCATTAAAAACTTCACATCAAAGGCCTTTGAAAAGAAAGCAGCAGCAGTGTGTAATAACACAAAAGGTAAAATTTCAGCCTGAAAACATCCAGAGGTTGAGTACTGACCCTGAGCAAGGGGGTTTTGTTTGATGTACTCTCTACGGACAGAGATGTTTTTGAGGAGGCACTGTCGGGCATGGGCGCGGCGCTCCTTCACCGGGTCCTTGGCACACAGCGCGAACACAGCCAGATACTCTAGGGGCAGCAGCAATTTGACGAGAGCCAGGTGCAACTTCTGTGCAAAGATCTGACGAACCTGGTAGCACTCGTCCTGTATGGAGGAACAAACAGTCACCGGATATGCAAACCCACTTTTTCAAATGTGACATTCAGATATCTTCTCTGAAAGGATTTGTAAAATCTGAGATGCAACTTACATTGATAACGAGGCCACAGAGCTGAAACTGCTCAGGTGTGATGATTTCATGGTAACATGGCTCTTGTGCCAGTTTCATAATGGCTCCACCAGCAGCCAGCCTCAGTCGGGACATGTCTGATTTACTGTAAAGAGAAAAACAAAGAATTACAGTTAGGTTCATATTGTAACTTTTGTAACAAAGTGTACCTCAGAACATGATGGACACTAGCCAGAAAATGTAAAAAATGTTAAGACCCCATCCAAAGCATCTTACAAATTGTTCTAACCCCTGTCACTCAGCACAGGGACTTCCAGCCTCAAATACCTGATCTTCTTCTGCTCTGTGAGGTCTCCCTCGCTGACCAACATGGCTGACAGGAGGCGCAGGGTGGAGTTAGCTGACTTGGATTGGTTGTTCTTCATGCCTAGTAACCAACGCACAAGCAGCTTGATGGCCTGAACCTTTGGGAACAGAAACAGAACGTCAATGATGTAGTAGTTTATCCAGCTCACGATCCATCACAATTCACAGGTTATTGTAAGGTGTAAAGTACAGAAAGAAAGTGATTAGTTGACTGTATTGCAAACTAATGAAAAGAAATCCACTCAGAAGTCAAGGAGGCTCACAAACACTCGTATTCAGGACAATGGCCCTAACCTAGCTTAAGTCATCATCATGCCATAAATAAGCCTCATGACAGTGGGGCACATGCAATCACTCACTTTATGAACATAGTAACTTGATTCTTGTGAAAATGGAAAAAGTCCATAAAATGTCAGCTATGATCTTGAGCACAGTTTGAGTGAAGACCCAATAGGTGATCACTGTTTGCAAGTTACACTAAAATCTGACCTATACTCTACAAGGAATAGCAATTTTTGTGAATTGTGGATAGATGGACAGATTGATGGGTGGTGGAAGCCCTGCCATGGCACTAGCTCATGGGCTCTTTGGCCGCATGATGTTATACATTTAAACATCAACTGTACTACAAGTGAAATTGCCTCTTACCTTAGCTAGAACTTCAGGTGAGACTTCCTCATCAGTTGTCCACAGCTTCCCATTCTTGTTTCCTACTGACTGAAGACACAAAGGTAGATGCCAATCAAGTTTCATTCTCTTTTTATGGCATTTATACACACACAATACTTGATTTAACTTTATTTACTCGTGGATAACTGTGTTTTGAATAGTTTCTGTATTGCCGCAATTTAAAAAACCAAACAAAAAACACAGGTGTAAGAAGTGTAAAATTATAAATGTGGGTGTCTGCTTTTGTACACACTTTGATCTACCCTCACCCTATCATTCATGAGCAAGTCCTTCACAATGAAATTAGCCACAATGGATTTCATTGGTGAAGCAAACTGATCTGGGGCCAGCATGGAGATATGTCCCAAAGACACAAGCGGCGTGATGAGCTGCTCTGGGACGTCTGCGTTCAGACTGCGTGATAGAGGCTGGAGGTGAAGCAACCACCCGTGTAAGCGCATCCAAACAAATAAAAAAAAAGACAACAAAGGTTTAAAAAAGGGAGAAACAAATGTGTTATTCAATCAAGGCAACATTTTACAAAAACACAACTATGTATAAAAATGCACATCATTTAAGTAAAATGGTTCCCTACCTCAAAAATCTGTGCCAACTGCACTTCCTTGTTGTTGAAGATGGCATGGATACAGTGGACGGCCTGCTTGGCCTGGTGAGGTGTGCCCCGCTTGGCTTTCTGATGCAGGATAGGAATCAGAGTCCTGATGGACAAAAAGAATGGGTACAACTAAGACCAAAATCATGAAGTATTTTTTTCATTAAGGTGTCAACCAAGTTTTTCTAAAAGGGCCTGTGTTCATTATATAGTAATGTTTTCGTTGGTTTACCCATTCTGATGTACAGGTAAGTAATACACTGACACAAAGACACTTTTTCTGAGACTTAATAAAACTAGACAAAGACTCATACCTTATAAAACGTTTAACTCTAGCTAACAGAGTTTCATGTGAACACATACAATAGAAAACTAAAGTCTTACGATCTTATCTGTTGTAACTCTGTCTCGATCTTCTGTCCAGTGTTTCTGAAAATCTGGATGGCTGCCTCTGCCACTTTGTCATCCTCCATCTTCAAACACTGGAGCAGAGACTCATAAGTCTCTGCTGAATGGAACGCGGTGGGGTGGGTGAATGATAGGACCTAGAAAGAGAGTAGGAAAATATTTTCCAACCAATATTCTACTAATTGGTTCATTAATCAATTTACTTACACACACACTTTAAATGTTTTGCCTTTAACATTTACCTTGAGTAGCTCCAGTCCTGAACGGATTGCTGTATCAGGGGTCACACCTTCCTCATCATCGTCAGCTGTGCCCTCAATAGACTTATTCAACAGTTTTACCAGAGCACTAATGTAAGAACATAAAATATAGATTAATGCATTCCTATATTAAGCAAATGCATACCCAAGTTTATTTGCTTATAGCTATAAGAACGCTTACATCAAGTGGAAACTGTTAAACAGCAGAACTTAAGCACTAGATTCCATTCAGTATGTGTGTTTCCTCTTTGACGGTGGTTTTCCATAATGCATAAAGGGTTAAATTTGTGCCTGCCAGAGGCCTGCAGTTACACCTTACCACCACGAGGTGACTCAATGAATGAAAAAAGCCTGTCGAAGGTACAGTGTTACACAATGACAGACACAAAGCTAGGACATGAAGCACTCTGAGTGAGACACACTGTGGGTCATATAACTGCCTCTGTTTTGAGTACCATACAAAAAACATACTTTGATCTACTGGGATGAAATTTATAAATCAACATCAGCCTTTTAAACTGAATTAGGATATACTTTGATCCATTTTACTGGAAACAGAATGTATATTTATAGGGGTTAATATTTTAAGTCACACATCACTATTTAATGTGTGAAATTTCCTAACCTGATGGCCTCAGAGTCGATGTGAACTGGGGCAATGCGCTCCAGCAGGAACTTGACCATCTCCAGGAACGGGTTAGTGGGCTGTTTAGGGAATGTCAACTTCCGAGTGATCTCCCTCTGTACAAAGTTTAAACACACCATCAATACCACCAATACTTCATTTTATGCTTGTTAATCTGCATACGCATTTCACATTTCAACACAGCCATAAAGGTCTAAATAAATTACAGTATTGTCACATGTGAAAAGGATGAGAGGAAAAGTAAACCTGTCAGTTTCTTTGCTCAATATTTAAATTTATCTCACTAACCATCTTCATTTTAGAGAACAAAGTTTTGCTTCTTTTAACTGACTGGGCCTTTAATAAAACAATAAAATTCAGCATTTTCAGTAACTTTCTTAATTTCCTTCTCTTTGTGCTTTGATTTCAAGGAAAATTTACAGTACTGTGTTGTTCCTTCAGAGAGCCTATGCACAGATTTTCAGACCATTGTCTACATGTTGTAGCCATTTGCTGTTACCAGGTCACCTGTCACAAACAGGTCTGAGGGCTGCTCTTGTTTGCTATTGTTGGGGCTTCAGCTGGCTGTGGCAAAGATGAGAGTTACAACATGTAAAGAGCTGAAGTGAAATCAAGTCTTGAAAACAGTGAAAAGTGACCACTGCAGCTACTGTCTGATTTTCATGCCGTTTTTCAAATCTTTGATTGTTTTTTTGGGCTGCTCTCTCTACAACAGGAACTCATATCCCTTGAGTGTAGTGGTTTTCACATTCGCCTTACAAGTGAAAAGTGTGTGGGTCGATTCCACAAGCCCCTCTCACCATGGGGGGCTGCATCAGGAAGGGCATCCAGCAAAAAACCTCTGCCAAATTACTGATTCGGATTAATCTGCTGTGGCGAGTCCTTGAGGAAAACACAAGGGAGCAGCCAAAGGTATATCCATTCTTCTACTCTAGGAACTCCACCACTGAGCCCTTCCTGTCAGACTACTTTTCAACCAATCAGCAGAAATACACACAGCATCATCTGTGTCAAGCTATGCAAAGTTGGCTTTCTGGATAACAGCACATATGCGTTGGTTGCATTCTTCTTTGCATTGGCTCTGTGTAGGCAAATATTAAAGCAGATGAGCACAACTGCATAAATCAAGCATAAACTACTTAAAGCACTGAGCCTTGTGAGTAACATGCCAGCAACATTAACACTTGTGCGCTGTGTTAAAGGCAAAGAGATGGAGAGTCGATATGTGTAAGTGTATATCAAAGTTATTCAATGTTAAGATCTTCTCACCACACAGATCTCAGCTTGTTTGCAGGAGCATGTCGGACTGATGAGCATCTCCAGCTGCACTCTAAGCTTTTCATCCTCACCGAGAACCTGATTGAATTTCTTCATGAAGTCCTGGGCCTTTCCAGCATCTGGGAGGTTCTCTGGAAACACACGGCAGATTCAGATTAACATATCAGTTACATTACCAAGCACAATGAACTTAAAGACTGGACCTATTTTGTTTTTCCTTATTTTCTGTTACACACACAGTTGAATTGAGGTCTGGTGGAGCTGGGAGATAAATCCTGACTATAATTGATGGAAAACCTACCTAACTTGTTGAGCAGCCATGATAACACAATGTAATTTCCCCCTTGGGATTAATAAAGTATTCTGATTCTGATAGCACTGTGTGTATGTAGTGTTAAGCTACTGTGCTTTTCCTTATTCTGTGTCACATACTACCACTCAAACATTTGGGACTGCTTGCAAATTTCATTGTTTTCCAAAGAAAATACATTTTCATGCAATTGACAAACAATTTTATTCATTCCACAAAGAACTGTATCCATTTCACAAACAATTAAAATGAATCAACGTAGAATGATCTAGATTTTTGCATAGAGGCCTATTATGAGCAAATTTCAGTCCACTGCATCAGTCTCCTGGTACAGCTGCTAATCCAAGTTAATCATTTTATAAGGCTAATTGAGCATTAGAAAACCCTTGTCTAATTGTGTTGCACAGCTGAAAACCACTGTACTAACAAGGGAACAAAAAAGGAGCATGGTATTCTTTAGGTTAGTTTAGTATCTGAACCATCAGCAGTTGTTTGTTTACAGGCTCAAAATGGCCAGAAAGAAAGAACTATCTTTAGAGACCCATCAGTGTACTGTGGTGCTTAGAAAGGATGGCTTAGAAGCTCTTACCATGCTGTTAACTACTCCCTTCAGAGAGCAGCACAAACTAGTTCTAACAAGGACAGAAAAAGGAGTGGAAGGCCCCAATGCACAACTGTGCAAGAAGACAAATATCTAAGAATGTGTCATTTAAGACAAAGATGCCTCACAGGTCATCAACTGGAAGCACCAAATAGTACCCGTTACACAGCAGCGTCAGCATCAACAGTGAAGAGATGACTTCAGGATGCTGGATTTCATGGCAGAATTACCAAGAAAGCGCCATATCTCAGACCGGCCAATAAAAAGAAAAGGCTGAGATGGGCAAAAGAGTACAAAGACTGGCTACTGAAAGACTGGAAGAAGGTGTTGTGAACAGATAAATCCAAGTTTGAGGCCTTTGGATCAAACAGAACAACATTTGTGAGATGCAGAACAAATGAAAAGATGCAAAAACAATGCTTAACACCATTAATCAAGCATGGTGGAGGCAGTGTGATATTCTAGGGATGCTTTGTGGTAGTAAAACAGGAGATTTGTACAGAGTGGAAGGGACCTTGAGGAAGGAAAGCTATCACAAGATTTTGCAATGACATGCCATACCAATTTCATCCTACAACAGGATAATGACCCAAAACACAACTCCAAAATGTGTCATCAACATTTAAATAAGAAGCAGACAGCCAGAATTGTGACTGTAATGGAGTGGCCATAACTGTCTCTGGATCTAAACCCTATTGAGCTGTTGTGGGAGCAGCTTGACCGTGAAGACTCTATCAAACCAATCCATCTTGTGGGAGATGCATGGGGTGAAATCTCTCAGATTACCTTGAAAAACTGAAAGCTAGAGTGCCTAAAGTCTGCCAGGTTGTAACTGCTGCAAAAGTTGTTTTTTGTTTGATGAAGGCAAGGTTTGAAGAACATGTTCATCATTTTTATTAAGATCATTATTTCCAACTCTTACAATGTCAGCATGTCCTGTTTATTTGCTATATTTCCTACTCAGACTAATTTCATGTGCGTTTCTATGGAAAATAAGATTATTTCTGAGTGATCCAAAACTTTTGAGCAGCAGTGTATCTATACTGTTACAATGGTGGATGACCACAATGAACATAAGACCTAAGTATATTGGATATTCCGCGCAAGTCAAAAGCACGGCTTCAGATTGCTCTAAATGCTTGGTTTTTGAAAGTTTTTCTATCCCTTTGAAAGCTTTTCTACTTGGTTCTGTATGATGTCAAAAAGAGGCAATATCCTTAACCCTAGTACTGCAGGATCTCAGTATGTCCCAGATAAGTTTTGTGTACTGCCGGTCATCTATATATTGATCACTTCCAGTATTTTCATTCACTGCCGGTCGTCTAGCTGGCAGTACTAGGGTTAATATGATCATCTCAGGTACACATCTCTGGCTGTGAGCACAGAATCCCCACTGCCCTAATGCACAAACCTTGTGAGGGGCAACCAATCAAAGGAAGCAGGTTTAAAGGAAGAGTGGCCCTAAAGGCTGGGGATTTAGAACATCCTGCTTCTGTCAGTAGATGAATTAATGGGACCAGTGTAAGATAAAGAAATATTTTTTTAACTGATTCACACAAAGCTACTCCAGTAGAGTCCAAAAATAAAAATACAGAGGTGGAAATGAGCATAAAAGGTCCACTTTAAGTGTAAAAACTATGGCATACTTTATATGTCTGTATTTGTGTTTCCAACTTACTGGCAATACTCATCAGCTTCCCAAACATTGCTGTGTTGTTGGCCTCAGACTAAGAGAACAAGAGAAAACAATGTTATAGATGCTTTGAGATATTTATTTCAGTTTTAAAGAAGATGATGGAGGTCATAAACAGTGTGTGTACCACTGGCAGCTTGTGGAGGTCAAGCAGCTCTTTGACAAGGCCTCTGAGCATGTTCTGACACTTCCACATCTCATTCAGAGCTCTGAAAGCAAAAAAATAATCAACGACAGAAAGAAAGCGGAGAAACATGAAGCATGGGGGATGGAAAGAACACATGGAAAATCAATATGGTGTCCTTGCAATATATGTAATTATTAACTTTACTGTGTTGTTTTAATGTTGTGTGTAGATACAGAGCTGGATTTGCATCTTCGTTTGCATTTTTGTAATGTGTTTATGGCAAACACACTGGTTAGTATTCATGTGTACAAGTCTAAAATGATGGTGTCATTAGTGCAGGTTTACTGACTTTACAGCATTTGTGTCCAGACAGGCATACAGGTAGTAGAGGCATTTCATCTTCTCCTCTGTATCAAGACTGTGAGGGACCATGTATTGGGCAAAGATCTTCTCTACTAATAACCTGTAGACAAAGATAGGTAGGTAGGTAGGAAGGAAGGAAGGGTTTCCATGAAAAGTTTGAATACACAGAAAATGAAACAATAAATTCAATAAGGGTGGAAATGTGAAGGACAGAGTACTCTTCTGTAACACTAGTACTGGTGAAACTCATTATCTAAACCTTACAGGGAAAAAAGCCTTAAAAAGAGAATCAGACTGCAAGTTATTTTCTTGACCTGAAGACAAGAACTGATTCTCTAAAGTGCTGCAGTGAACTGGTCTCTCAACCTCATTTCTGAATGCAAGAGTTTGGAGCACTGTTAATGTTCACATATTGTTCAGATATTTCACTGTAGCCCTGCTAAGCTAAATATTAAGCAATCAAATTTTTCTTTCGCACATGAGTTCTGCCTTTTAACTTCAGCTTAGCACTCCTACAAAAATGCAAACAAAAAATATACAAATTAAAAAGATTGCTGGCTTTTGTAAATCTCATTCTCAACAGCAGTAAATAATTTATGTCTACTTGAAGTTAATCTGATCTGTATAACATGCATGTACTCACTTGTCATCAATGCTGTTCTGATAGTAGATGTGTAGCAGTTTGTCTTTGATCCAGCTGATCTTCAGGGCAGACTCCTTTCCAGCCTCGTGGTGCAGACAGTATTTCTTATAAAGCTGAGCCAGGCCCATCATGGCCTCCTTACGCACACGCCACTAAAGGAGATAAGGGAAGGAAAATGGATTAAAAAGGACTTAATTAAATTAAGATTTGCAAAGTAAATTCTATATTCTTATTTCATAAGGAAAGCACTTTGTTTTTAGGAAAATTCAGTACAGACATGAACACTCAGACATAAGCATATTAAAAGCAAAAGTTGCAATTGAGGAATTTTATTTCACTTGTCGTTAAAGTCCATGACTGCTGATAAGAGTGAAATAGCATTCAATGAACGACAAGCCAATAAACCCACACACTACTAGCAGTAGTTTAATATGACTGTAAAATAATCTGCACTTCATTTATTTATCTTACCCTCTTGTCCAAGGTCCTTTCCCGTACAAAGCCTAACAGCTGGTCATTGACCAAGTTGAGGTCTTTCTTCCCAGCGTTAATGATGGTGACAATGACATCATGACGGATGGCTTCCTCTGGATCGTGGGAACGCACCTTCAAATACTCTGAATAAAGCAGAAAAAGATATGCAACAATATCTATGTCAAGCCAAGATAAAAAACAATGAACTGAGATGGCCACTATAATCTGAAAGTTTAAAAACACACAAACACAAGACAAAACAAACCTGTCAGATCTCTTGCCAAATCTGGGTGGTTCATGAGGCAGTGGCTGGCAAACTTGACACACTCTAGCCTGACTGGTACGTGGATATCATTGAACCTGGAAACCAAAACAAAGTTACACATAATAAATTTAATTAGGCATTAAACTCTGAGAAACTGGGTGAATTAGAAAGTGACCAACTGTGGAGAAATAAATCAGGTGCCTTAGGAAAAATTTGCAAATAGGACTGGTAAGGCCTACAGTGTTTCCCACACAGACTTTACATGGGCAGGTTGCAAAAGTAAATAAAACAGCCACCAAAATATAAAAATAAAAAGGAATAACGGGGGTACTGAGGGTGTCCCTGAAGCCACTGGTGCTCATGGGAGGAAAGATTTACAAAAATAAAACTTGGAAGGAGTATGACCAAAACAAACAAATAAAATACAATGACATAAAACAGTCAAGTCCATGTTTGTCATTTTTTGGTCATAATCCTTCCCATTTTTCTTTTAGCCACCAAAATATATTTGGTGGCTCATTTCAACAATTGTTTAAGTTTTCACTACAGAGAGAAAACACTATTTAATCAGGATACTATCAGAAAACCCTCTTGCGTTTATTCTGAAAGGCTAGTCACAGCTAACCAGCGAACCTATGCCCTTTAAGTCTCATGTTTTCCCTACTGACTGGCTCGCTGGTGGTCGTTTCCATCATTAAGCAGCTCCTACAGTCAGATGTACTGCAGCTCACTATCTTGGACTGTAGCTGGTGATTTGCTGCAAGCTCAAACCAGAACCTGCATTCAGCTGCTTCTCCATAGAGGATCAACTCCAACTCCTTAAACAAAGGTAATTTTTGTTCCGGTCTGGACATCTGCTACAACCAGAGCCTGCAGCAGGTGAAGAACTATTTCATGTGCCACTATTGCCAAACTCACTCAGGCTGCAGAGCAGAGCAATCACTACCCATGACCAGTTCATTGATGAGGGGAAAAAAACTCAAGGTAATAGTACTTAACAATTAAAATATTTGCAGATGTGCACCTTATAAATTGTATTAATTAAAAAAATAATTTTAAAAAGGGTGACGGTAGCTTAGATGAACACATAAGCCCTCCAATACCACAAAAATTGGATCTAAATCTGTTGAAAACTTGACTAGGAAGACCAATCTTCATTAGCACATTATTTAAAGTGCAAATACTTCCTCTTCTGTTATGTGATTTGATGCCATACTGTACACCTTAACCAACCATCTTGCTGATCCAAGGATTAAAGCTTTCCCTTCTCCCACTTCTAACTTAACAAAGCAGTCTCTTGTATTCCCAAATCAACTCCAGATACAACTACTGATATGACTGCAATAAAATTACATTTTAGTGCTAATATCTCTTCTCACATTTCTTTTAGTCTAACCTGACTGAACAAAATCAGCTTAAAACATTACTTCATGTCTGCACACTATTCTTGCCACCCACCGTCCTAAGAAGCACTGCCATAGTGGTCTATTCTGTGAGGCCAGCTCTGAGTCTTTGGCCCCGAATAACTTAGCAAGCAACCGTACAACAGCAAGACGCTCCTCGCCATCGTTGCTCTGAAAAAAACAAAACACACATAATATTTTTAACACAGGTTTCATCTTTATCTCATCTTCAAGCTGTAATGAATTTTGGCCATGGTTACACTCAACTGTTTTTTTGGTTCTATATTTTGTTCTGCCTTGAAAACAATTTTCTTTTAACGTACACTTGAATTTTTCCATCTGATTTTCACATTGTCTACACCCACAGAAGCAGCTACATTGTGACCAGCTAACTCCATCAGACAGAGGTATCATCCTTAGGTGTCATCATGTAGCATTGTTATTTTTTTATTGTGTAAGAGGAACAAGCCCAATTGATCCAATTAAAAAAAAAATCTCTCATAAACAGAAGCTGATCTTAAAAATGATTAAACCTGTTCAAACTTACTGATCTCCGCATCTAAGTAAAAAAATGTTTCACAAAGATAATTTATGAGTCATTACTCAGGGTGATGCAAGCTGAAACCTCAATGATTCAATAATATCCTGTCCAACTGGTCAAGAGGTATTGGTCAATAGCGTCTTGCTGACTGCTATCAAACAAGATGACATTTACTGGTGTCAGTAGTCAATGTTTATTTGCTGTGCAAAAAACAACATTGGTGAAGAGTTTTACAAATTGGTGAAACATAAAATTGTTGGACTCATAATTGTCAGTAAGAGAAAAAAAAATCTAAAAATTGATGCAGGAGAATTTCAGACATATTTTTTCCACCACCTTCTTAAAACCTGGTGCTTACATCATCCTTAATGAAACTGCGAAGATTCATTAAGGATGAAGATTGCTCTGAGTTACCTTAGAGGAAGCAAATGCAGCCTTGGCCACCAGCCTCAAGAAGCACTACGTGGCCAACAGAGGTCTGTATGCTCACTTCCTTCTAAATCTAATTCCAACCATTAGCCTGCACGCCTCAAGGGATATCAGAATCACAAGTTCATTTATCACGATCTTGTACAGCTCCTTTTGGAGCCAGAAAATGATTCAAACAACCTTTTTTAGTATATATGGCAGAACTTCCAAAGACTTGTAAACACATCTAGGTGTATCAATACAGACATCCCCCTTTTTTAAAGCTGCAGAATATGGATGTGCCATTCAATACCAATATTACCCTATAAAGATTCAGCAATATTAATAATGCATATTGATTATGAACAGTAGGGTTAAAGCTTGGTTAGTGATTCTTAGGTTATGACAGTTTTTACCTTAAGTTTGAACTCGAGCTGCGGCATGACAGAGGTAAGCAGCATAGGGTCAATAGCAAACAGTTCCTGGATGAGGTCAAAGACGTGCTCTGACAGATCACTGACTGATGACTTGCCCATCACTAAAACCTGATTGAAGAACTGAAGATAAAAAAGAAACACAGTTTGAGATCAAAACAAAACATAAAGGCTTACCATTCATATTATATTGATATATAAGTAATTTCCTCCCTGAGAGTAGTAAAGTATTCTGATACAGCCATTTAAACTGATCAAATACAACAGAGAAACATAAATATGAAAGAAAACTCAGAAGGTGTGATTAAAACATTAAAAAAAGCAGTTAAGTGCAGGTTGCTACGCACATTTGCAATGCACGTCTCGATGGTCTGGACGGTCCTCTTCAGTAAAGTCTTTGCAAGGTCATAGGCTTGCTTGTTCAGATTCTGTTCCAAGGAAGGTTGAACATAAAATGGTAAGTTCAACTGTGAATATTTTACTTAAAAATATATATACACAACACCAAATACTACAACTGTTCTTATCAGAATTGTATCAGGATAAAAGATGCACTGCTTGCTTCAGTCAGACACCTTTCATTATAGTTCAGACTAATGATGCAAAGGTGCACTTGTGGCAAGGACAGAGTCCTTCTCGTTACCAGAATGACAATAGAGTCACATAGGTACATCTAGCAATTGTTATAATTTAAAAAAAAAAAATCTTCATATTGTATAGTAGTGGGTTATTCAATGTCTTACCTTGTGTGCAGGGATAAGGTTAATGAGGATGGTATCCAGCAGCTCCTGTGTGACTCCATCTCCCTCCATGATGATAGAACTCATCAGGTCCATCATGTGCATCTGTACCTTCTGGTTATGGCTGTTACTGTGAAGAAAGTGATAAAGATGTGAATATTTTAACCTTAAGTGTGAACGAGAAGAAAAATAATCAGCTATAAATAGCAAATGAAATGCCTATAACTTGGCCAGTATTCCTTTGCCTTAAATCTGAGCCTGCATGACCTTGACCTTTAAACCCACAGTTTCATAAATATTATCAGATATTCTACCCTTCATAGGTATTAACCACACAAAGTTTGGATTCAGCAACAAGTCAGGTCCTGCAGTGGTAAAAAAAAAAAAAATTGCAACAGACGAATGCACAGATGGACGACCTGAAAACATAATGCTTCTGCAGCAGTGGCATAATAAAGCTGTTATTTTAAGCCCATTTACACAGAGGTAAAATCATGCCAAATAATGCAAAAATGAATTACATCTATTGATTTTCATCTTTACAGGTAAAACAAACTCTGGTATGAAAAGAGTCTGACAGATTCAAGTATTAACAAAAGGCCTTACTTGATAACAGAGAAGAGTGTTTTGAAAAGCTGGATGAAGATCTCATTGCAGTCCTCTAGCTCAAAGCAAATGTTGTATGACTTCACCCATGCCAGGTTCTATGGGAACACACAAGAATATCACAAATGTTAATGTTTTTATTCAGTGTTCTTTACCTTGAACTACAATCCATAAAAAACAAGTGCATGGATTATTATAAGTGCATTATTATTGTTTAGTATACTGATTGTTTATGAAATGTGAGATTATAGTGAATAAATGATAACAATTTGGGAGAGCCCACAGTAGTTTGTTCATGTCTCGTTTTGACCAATAGTTCAAAACCTTCAGACACTATTAAATGTGCACAATTAAATATGACAAAGAAGCAACAGAATCCTGCCATTTCAGAAGCTGGAAATGGAGTGAGTAGCCATTTCTTTAGATTTTACTTGAAAAATTGATTCAACAAATCAGTAATTACTTCCTTAACTGTTTCAGCTCTAAACACAATTAATGATTGCATCTTTAGACCCTTGATTTGGACAATGACAAGTCGGCACCTTACCTCCAGCAGGTAGAAGTATCGGTTAAACTGAGGACTCTTGGTGTCTTCTAGTCCCTTTAACTGTCTAGTGATAAACAAGAAGATGTCCTAGGAAAATTTGGGAAAGTGGCTCAGTTAAAAGCTTAAAAGACAAAGTTTTACAGTAGCAGAAACAAAGACGATCATGGGGAATTTGCAGTCAATATTCATGTGACTTCATGGTCAAATAACCTTACTGTTTTGTAGAAAATACCCAAATGGAACTTCAACACTGTAATCTTGCTGCAAACCCAGTCATGTCAATTAATTCACGCATAAATGCTATTCGATTTCAGCAAATTGAATGAACTCTAAAATAAGATTTAAGCACATTTTTAGGCGGGTCTGTGGAACTAGCCGACCACTCAATTAAGGCTTGCCACACTCACTAGTCAGAACAATGTGTAACCACGTGTGGTAGAGGTGTTAACCTACCAGGAAAGAAGGCTGCTGGTTCTAGCACTGCTAACATTACCCACACTTAGCAAACAAATGTGACCACGTGTGTGTGTGCTGTTATGCAAAGTGTCACATGATTCAGGGGTATTTAACATACAATTTGGTTAACAAATAATGTTAATCACAGTGTCACATTACTCTTGAACACATGCTCAAGTAATCCATTAAACTGGGATTAATTTGGAATGCGAGTGTTTTCTCGTTTTTGCACTCCAATTGTTTTTTTTATTCCACATTTTATTTAATTTGGATATTAGTCAGCCTCATTTCTTAAGGAGATCCCTAAAGATTAACCTGGACGAACAAAAGGCTAATGACTTTCACCATCCAATAGCTGTCAATCAAACATACTCGACTATGAAATAGAAAAAAAGACATTAACTGAATAAAAGTTAATATTTTTATTTAGTGAATCTGGTGACATGAAAGTTGTCATATCAGCAAGTCTGATCATCCAAAGTTTCAGCTGCCATATCATTCCCTTGAGGATAGCGTTTAGCCCACAGTGAGTAACTAACCTTGAGTTTATCGTGGGAAGTGTAAGGGGCCTCTGGGGCATAAATCCTGAAGATATCAGCCAGGCAGCAGGCCACTAGTAACCGAACGTCTTTGTTGGGGTTCCTAAGGAAGAACTCTGATGCAAGGTGGAGTGCCAGGCCAAGATACTGCTGCTTTTCCTCTTCAGAGTCTTGATCCATGTCCATGTACGTCTTCACCACCATCTGTTACACAAAGTGGCATAGGTGGAGGGTGAGACGGTAGATGCTTTCAGTTAAAACAAATGAAGCAAGTTGAATTTTTTCCAATCCTGCATTAAGAAAAATAGTTGTCTGATAAAGACAAACCTCTTAAAACTTTTCATAAAATCACAAACAGCAGCAGCTGTAAGCCAATGGGAAATGTGTTTGCAAGGAAGCTGAAAATTCCTACCTGAAGCGGTTCGACTAACAATTCTATGTGTCAGTAATTGTAATGCAACTAAAATAAATGGTTGAGAAAAAGTTTAGGGTGATACAGAAACAGTATCAGTATTATATTGCCCACCAGAGGAAGCTGACTGGTGACTTTTCATCTTTAAACCATATCTTCAAATATACACATTGGTGGCAGTTATTCAATAAAAGAAGAGGATGGAATGGCCGTGAAATACTTTTTAATACCTCTATGCTTTCAGTGGGATTTAATAAGTTATTACAGACAGCACTATGCAGCAAGAACATACAAAGAAGAAAAAAAATGATTCTGAGCAACTTATAGCCCACTTCCCTTCACGTCGCATCAGGCAGGCCTGACATGGCTTGTTTAGCTGGAAATGGCTGCACTCAGTTTTAAAGGGAAGGATGAGCACCATGAGACAACCACACAGTCTACTGATGATGGTCAGACAACCAAAACTAAATGAAACTGAAGATGAAAAACGTTCCAGAGAAACGTATAAATTCTTTAAGGAAGTGGGACACACATGTGACACTTTATCGAGTGTTACTGGATTAAATTTTGAGCTGGGATAGCTTCCATCCCCCTGTGACCTTGAACTGGAGAAGTGGTTCAGAAAATACAGTGTTTCCCACAGATATAGCATCTATTTCTGGCACGGGAAGGGCAGTAAGTGCCTCGTTTCACATGCAGCACAACAGGAGGTGTACATGCTTTCTTCAATTAAATAATTCAGTTTACGAGTTTCTTCTCTCCAAATATTATATTCGTCACATACTTTATGATACACAACTGCAATATATCAGCTCATCTCTAGTAAGTCTCTTTATGTTGCAGATGAACACCAACTCCATTTTCTTGGAGTACAGCTGCTGAAGGTGGTCATACATCTGCTCTGCAGGTGAAAAGTGCAGTTTGTCACCAGCTACAGTTTCTGGTTTAAGTAACTCTCCAGCTAGCAGTGGATCACCAGAGCAGAAAAAGGACCACCGCCAACTGCAACCCAAGACAGTAGAATTTGAGTCAATCCAGCCATTAGAGGAGATCCTCACTGTGTAAATAGCTGAATGATGGTGACGACCGCAACAAAAGCAAAATGGCCAGCTAGCTATCAGCTTGGGAGGAAAAAAATTAAGAAAACAGGATGGGAAGGGCTGGGCTAGCTGGTTAGCAGCAGTTCAACTTCATTCAAGAGGGAGTGGACTATCCAATAGTAAAATCGATCATTGATCACTGTTCTCTCTGATGACTAAAAAATTAATGATACAATGAGTCACAAAATATACTTGGCCAGACATTAATGTCTTTTTCGGCATCTTTTTATGCAGGCAAGAAACCTCTATATAAATTACTTTTCAAAGCATAATTTGCATAGCACTTGGAAGAAAAAGTAAAGAGAACAACAAATATAAATGAGGCACAAGAAACAAAGAACTCTGTTATGTATTGTGTGTAAAAACAGAAATTTTACAATCAGTTCTAAAAGCTCAACTCTTACAGGCCACGGAATCAAGAGTTAATCATGTCATAGAGTATGAGCGAGATTTCTAAGCTTGATTAAAAACCAAAAAAAACACACTAGTAATAATATAAATATATAGGTATTGGGCCATGCCTCTAAATCATTGAATTTAGGTGTTTTGTCCAGTCCCAGGGCCAGAGGTGTATAAAATCAAGCACCTAGCCATACAGTCTGCTTTTACAAATATCTGTAAAAGAATCGGTCATTCTAAAGAGATCAATGAACTGGAGTGTGGTACTGTAATAGGATGCCACTATTGCAGTAAGCTAGTTCACAAAATGTCTTCCCTCCTAGATGTTTGATGATCAGCTGTAAGTGGTATTACTACAAAATCGAACTGTTTAGGAACCACGGCAGCTCAGCCACCAACCGGAAGACCACATAAAGTTACAGGGGGGTGTTGCCAAGTGCTGAGGCATATAATGATTTAAAGTGGCCAACACTCTACTGATACAATAACTGCAGAGTTGCAAACCTCCTCTGGAATTAACATCAGCATAAAAACTATGTGCTCAGAACTTCATGGTATGGGTTTCTATACAGTAGACAAGCAGCTGCATGCAAGCCTTACATCGCCAAGCATCATATGGAGTGGTGTAAAACACACCAACACTGGACTCTGGAGCAGTGGAAATGTGTTCTGTGAAGTAACAAATCATGCTTCTCTATCTCGCAGTCTGATAAATCAGTCTAGGTTCGATGAATGCCAGGACAAAGTTACCTGCTTCACTGCACTTTGCCAGCTGTAAAGTTTGGTGGTGGAGGGATAATGCTTTGGACTTATTTTTCTGGGGTTGGCCTGGGCCCCTTAGAAGAAGGGAAATTTTTAAATGTTTCAGCATACCAAGATATTTTGGACAATTCTTACTTCCAATTTTGTGGAAACAGTTTGGGGAAGGCCCTTTTCTCTTCCAGTATGACTGCACCCTAGTACAAAAAGTAAGATCCATAAAGCCATGGTTGATGAGTGTACAAGAACTTAAATGGTCAGCACATAGCCCTGACGTTTACTCCACCAAAAACCTTTGTGATGAACTAGAACAGAGACTGTGAGCCAGGCCCTCTTGTTCAACATCGTTATCTGACCTCACAAATGCTCTTCTGGATGAATGGACAGAAATTCCCAGACAACCTCCAAAATCTCATAGAAAGCCTTCCCAAAAGAGTGGAAGTTGTTATAGCTGCAAAAGAGGGGGCTCAACTCCATATTAATGCCTATGGTAAATGTAATGTGTACGTTGCCAAGTACTTTTGTCTACATAGTGTATCTGAATGGTGCCCAAGTAAAATCTGTGAACAGGAAACACTGAAATGGGTGGATGGATTTTGATTTTTTTTTTCAAAACTTCTTCTTCTTCTTCTTCTTTCGGCTGTTCCCGTTAGGGGTCGCCACAGCGGATCATCTGCCTCCATCTCATCCTATCCCTTGCATCCTCTTCCCTCACACCAACCCTCTGCATGTCCTCCTTCACTACATCCATG
>VUQH01082221.1:0-19558 GCA_015106775.1 Etroplus canarensis | reverse complement strand
ATAAAGTCAGAGAGGCAAGGCTGAGATGGTTTGGACATGTTCAGAGGAGGGATAGTGGATATATTGGACAAAGGATGTTGAAGATGGAGCTGCCAGGCAGGAGGAGAAGAGGAAGACCACAGAGAAGATTCATGGATGTAGTGAAGGAGGACATGCAGAGGGTTGGTGTGAGGGAAGAGGATGCAAGGGATAGGATGAGATGGAGGCAGATGATCCGCTGTGGCAACCCCTAACGGGAACAGCCGAAAGAAGAAGAAGAATCAAGTCTGTTAGTACATGATAAACCATCAGATGTGTTATTGCAAATATTAGAAAATATGGACAAAGATTCCACGTGTCAACTAAAGCCTCATATCACTGCACTTTAATTCCATGTCAAGGCAGAAACAGGGGCATTTCTGGGATGTTTTAAATGGGGTTCATGACATTTTCTGATTTCATGGGAAATCAGAAAACTTTGCCAGAAATAAAAGCCAAGCAAAAACAATTAAAAACTGGTTGAAAATTGTTGGGTTATAAGGATTTTAATGTACATAAACCTCCTTCCTACATAAACACACATTATGAGAAATAGCTGCCCTGTAATTATATACAATAGCAGGTGCAATGAAGCACAAAATATAATGGCAAGGTAATGGATCTAATAAAATATTGTCTGGATTCAAAGGTAAATATACATAATTTTACTCAGTGGTAGAAGTAAATAACAGTGTCTCAATCATCCTTTGTTTACAGTTTGCAAAGTAAATGACTCAGGGTGGACCACCATTAATGTGCGCCTCACAGTGGACCAAACCACTATGAAGTGCATGATGGGGAGTGCATCTTTCAAAACTTACATAATTATTATTTTCCATCCATAATTAAAGTGACTGCTTTCATTGCATGTAATATTATTTAACATTGTATAGTTACATGTTACAGTGATGCACTGAGGACATAAAAGGGCAATTAGACATCCTTTCCCCCCCTACAATTTCCACCTGTGCTTGCACTGACATGGCAACACAATTTCAGGGTGGCAGCAAGAGGGCAATCACATTGCAAGGGGGGGGCAGTGCCACCCCAGGGCCATTATTTCGCCCCACCTCTGGGCAGAAAGCCAAGGCAAAGGTGTGTGCAGAGGAAGAACCCATGAAAGTTTGGTCCAGATCCTGCTCACGTTCTAAAAAAGTGCAATACAGTGAACTGGTCTAAGGAAAAGACAGTGCTGTCTGAGTGCCCTTCTAGTTAGTCCCAGGAATTAACACTGTAACATTTTTGTGCACTTTGCACAAGTAAAATTGAATATCAAAGGTTGATCCTTGGTTACTACAGAAGACAGGGCCGCATGCTATATCTAAATGTTTTATACACAGTTGCTTTAAGAAAATATCACAAACCAAAACAAATTCAATAGTATTTAAGCACTGGATTACTGGTTCCACTGGAGTGGGGCAACAAGAGTAGTAAGTGAAGGCTCAGTAGAGAGCTAATAGCAAATTTTAGCTCTAAGACACCCAACAAGTAAATTTTAAAAATAAATGCTTAAAAACTGCATCTATCAGGTCTCCCCAATTTTATTATGACACCAACAGCAAGATTTCAATAAAAGCTTACTTTTACACCCTAAGCTGTGAATAATAGTTTGTGTATTCATTAAAGACATGAAAAGTGGCAAATGTTATGTTACAGGTTTGTTCAGATTATGTTTGTCTATAATTGTGACTTAGAGGCAAAACAAACTGCATTTTATGAGCAATGAATAAAGGAATATTCTTGTTTTTTAAGGGTTTACAAACTTATCCTCGCAACCTCACAACTTAGAACCCCTTAATAAAGGAAGACTTATTAAGAGGGTTTTCTATTTCCCAAACAGATGTCACAGTCAGTTATATTTTAAGCAAGATTTAAATGTCAGAAGAGAATCCGAAATTAATTTGAGAATGTCTGAATGCAGTTTATGACATTAATCCTCCTTGTCCTCCAGAGCCAGGAACAAATTGTAACTTTCGGTGATGTTGCAGACATGAGCCAGCACAATCTCGAGCCAGTTCAAGGTAAGTTGCTGGGGCGGTGATGTGGTCACAAGCACATTATGTGGTTCGCGTTGTTGCAACAAAGCAGCAGTGCATAATTACAACAGGTGGTTGGGGAGTTTTTCTTCTAAAAAGCCACTGAGGTTTGGGCAGCACTGTGAGCAGATGACACTAAGTGAATCACAACATCTCACGTTTTCTTTCCACCCAAACACGCTCATACATACTCTTTGGCTCTGTTTTTTCTCTTCATCTATGGTGTCTACCTTTCCATTAGCTGTCTTATGCAAGAGTGTGTATTTTTATGTCTTGCATTAGCTAGTGGGAATAATGCCTCTCACTGAATGGTAGTCTGCTCTGGGGCCTTTTCAGACATTCAGTCACTCCTCTTCTAAGAATAACCAATGTGCAGCTTTGCCAAAAGGTTCCTCTCCCTGACTTTTTTCACAGTGTCCTGTGATTGGTGTCTTTGTACCTCACTCTCTGATACCAGGCCTTTGGATTAGCAAACTGTGATCCAAATGAGAAAAGCAGCATTGGGAGAAAAGGCAAAGGAGCGGGGATCTGGGGCAAAACTTGGACCCGTGTCAAGTCTTCTCAAAATTATTAAGAGGCCAGAAAAGCTGCACACTAGAGAATTTCAGGAGTGAGGCAGCAGACAGCTAGGTATGTAACAAAGTAGAATAAAAAATGATAGCTTTTGATCAAGTTTCAGAAGAAACCTTTCATGTTCAGTCTGGAGAATTTTAGCCAAAACTGTCTGACAGGTCACCTTAACCAAACGTCATTTATAATTGCAGAGATGGAATTGTTTCTAAATTGTAAGTGGCTGTTGTAGACTTCTGTGAAATGTAAGAGTTGTATGGACTGTAAAGCACCAGGCTGAGCACAGTGTTACTGTGGGACAGATACTGCACAAAGGACAAAGGTCTTGTGTTTAGTTAGTTTGACATTTTGAAAAACCAACATATTCACTTTCTTTCCAAGAGTTAAATAAGAAGATTCCCACCATTCTGTTGGCTGTCTTCAGTTGGCAGCCAGTTTCATTGGCTTAGCTCAAAGACCGGAAACAGAAGGTAACCGAGAGGCTAACTCCATTCAAATCATAGACTATCTACTAGTGCATCTCAAAAATTAGAATTTGTTCTGGTAATTTGGCAGCACAGTGGCCCAGACATTAGCACTGCTGCCTCACAGCAAGTGGGTCCCAGTTCAAACCCAGGTAGGGTCTCTCTGTGTGGAGTTTACATGTTCTCCTCTTGTTTGTGCAGATTTTCTCCAGGAGCTCTGGTTTCTCCTGCCGTTCAAAAAATACGCTAGGGTAATATCGCCTATCAGCCCAGGGCACTCTTGCAAAAGAGATTCTTAATCTCAAGTGTTATCTTCTTGGTTAAATAAAGATTCATTTTCATTTATTCTATATTTATTAAATTTAAAGTGAAATATTGCCAGCCTTTTTTATTTAATTTTGATGATTGTGGCTTATAGCTCATGAAATCAGAAATTCAGCATTAAAAATTATCAGATTTTTTTATCAAGATCAATAAGAAAAGAATTTACAATACAGAAATGTCTAGATTCTGAAAAGTACATCCATTTGTACACTCAGTACTTGGTTGGGGCTCATTTACCATGAATTATTGCATTAATGAGGTGTGGCATGTAGGGGATCAGCTTGTGGCACTGCTGAGGTGTTGTTGAAGCCCAGGCTGCTTTGATAGTGACTTTAAGTTCTTTTGTATTTTTGGGTCAGGTGTTTCTCATCTTTCTCTTGACAACACCCCAGAGATTCTCCATGGGATTCAGGTCAGATGTGTTGGCCTGTCAATCAAGCACAGTAATAACATGGTCACCAAACCATTTGGTAGTAGTTTTGGCACTGTGGGCAGGTGTTAACTCCAGCTGGAAAAGAAAATCAGCATTTCCATAGTTGAAAAGTTGGAAACATGAATAGTTTGTCAGCAGACGAGCCACCACCAACAGCAGATGACATGGCACCCCACATCATCACAGACTGCAGAAACTTCACACTGGACTTCAAACACCTTGGATTATTTGTCTTTCCAGTCTTCCACCAGATTCTGGGACCTTGATTTCCAAATGAAATGCAAAATTTGCTTTTATCTTAAAAGAGGACTTTGGACTACTGAGCGACAGTCCCGTTCTTTTTCTCCCCGACCCAGGTGAGATACTTCTGACATTGTCTCTGGTTCAGGAATGGCTTGATATTAGGATTTCAGCACCTTGTAGCCCCTTTCCTGAAGACATCTGTGGGTGAAGGCACTGACATGAGCCTTCATCCCCTACCTGTGAAGCTCTCCCAAGTTCTTGAATTGACTTTTCTAGACAATCCCCTCAATGCTGCAGCCATCCCTGTTGCTTGTGCACCTTTTCCTACCACACTTCTCCCTTCCAGTCAACTTTATATTATTATATTTCAATACAGCACTCTGCAAACAGCTAGCCTTTCAGCAATGACCTTCTGTGACTTATCCTCCCTGTAGAGGGTGTTGATGATCATCATCTGGATCATCATCTACCCCACTGTGTACTGAAGTAGACTAAGAGATACATGTTATTTATACTGTTTGACTAGTAATTTGTTCAGACTTGAATGATTCAAATAATTTGAGATACTGGATTGCTAAATTTTCATTAACTATAAGCCGTAATCATCAAAATTCAAACAAAAACAGAAAAAATATTTCACTTAACATGCAGTGAATATATAATATATAAAATTTCACCTTTTGGGGGTATATTACAAAAACAGAACTTTCTATTGGTTTTTAAAATTTTTGAGATGCACTATAAAAGAGGACACAGCAAGTATGACACTGTTCATTGATGTTTTGAAGCCTTACTGTAACATTATGGCCACACTGAGATGTTTTTTCTTGTGAGTCAGAAGTGACCATATATGTATTAAAGCTATCAGCAAATGCTACAGTAAGCTTGGTTAGCACGGCACATCCATGCTTGCATATGCATGCACTGCACAAAGATTAGCTACCACTGAATTAGTGCTAAGTAGCTTACGAATAAGAAAATTTCACATATCAAAACTTGAGCAAAGACTTCCTAGACTGCTTGTGGGTCCAATTAAAGTAACTCTGGCTGCTCCCTTGTATTTTCCCCCATGGGGTCGCCACAGCAGATTATTACACATGGATACAATTAACTACACAGATAGGTATTTAATTTATTAGAAAACTGCATTAAAATGTCCCAACACTGCAAACACTGCAAGGTCTAGTTTAGTGACTATAGTGAGATAAAGTCTCACACCTACTTGTTACTAAAAATGGACACTACCCTAAAATGCATGACTCTTGGTCTTGATAGAGTTTACATGAGTGATTAAAAAGATTTAAAAAAAATATTTCCTGTACAGCTGTCACAAAAGTGGGAAATTAGCTATAGAGATAAAAATGTTACTGTAAACATGTTTATTTTTCTGTAGCCTACAACTCTATGGGGTAGCTCACTTTTGGAGCTAGCCTCAAATGGCCATGAAAGGAACTGTAGTTTCTGGCACATGGGCCGGGGGAGGTGGTTGCTTGGTAAAAATGTTCGAAGTAAAACAGAAGGTTATCTCCCATCTGTACATATAAAGCTTTTTTTTAAATTTAATCTATTTAAAAACCACAGTGTAAAGACACTTTCCCATTTTACTTAGGGTTTCGTGTGGGATTGTTTATTGGCTGAGAAGAGAGCACACCAAGTTTGCCAGACCACAAGTGGAAAATTATATTTACATTCATACATATATAAAGAGAGATATGTCAACCCTCCCACATAATTTTAAATATTCAAGTAAGGATAAAATCAATTCAGCCAGTGTTATTTAAATAGGGCACTTTTTCCACCAAATTCAATAATAATTTCTGTATTATTTCAGAACTTTTTTCAAGGCAATTAAGTTGCTTGACATTGGACTGATATTCAAACAGTATGATTAAGAAAGAAAACATGTACGCCATATGGACAAAAGTATTGGGCCCCCCTACACTTTACATGTGCAGGAGGTTTTATGGCATCCCATTCTAAATCCATAGGCAGTGATATGGGTTAGGTGCCCTTGCAGCTATAACAGCTTCCACTCTATAGGGGGGGGCTTTCTACGAGATTTTGGAGTGTGTCTGTGGGAATTTTTGCTCATTCATCCAGGACAGCATTTGTGAGGTAAGATACTAATGTTGGACCAGAGGGCCTGGCTTACAGTCTCCATTCCAATTCATCCCAAAGGTGTTCATTGGGTTTGAGGTCAGGGTTCTGTGCAGGCCAGTCAAGTTCTTTTGCAGCAAACTCATCCAGCATACCTTTATGGACGTTTGTGCACTGGGCCACAGTCAGCTGGAAGAGAAAAGGGCCATTCCTAAACTGTTCACACAAGGTTGGAAGCATAGAAATGTCTGAAATGTCTTGGTAAACTGAAGCATTAAGATTTCCTTTTGTTGGAACAAAGAGGTGCAGAAAACATCAAAAAAAACAACCTCACAGCATTATCCTTCCTCCAGCAAACTTTGCACTTCCCACAGTGCAGTCAGGCAGTTAACATTCTCCTGGCATTCACCAAACCCAGATTTGTCCAGCAGACTGCCAAATACAGAAGCATGATTCATCACTCCATAGAACATGTTTCCATTGCTCCAGAGTCCAGTGCCAGCAGACTTCACACTACTCTATCTGACAGCTGACATTGCGCTTGGTGATGTAAGGCTTGTATGCAGCTGCTCAGCCATGGAAACCCATGCCAGAGTTTCCGACACCCAGTTTTTGTGCTGATGTTAATACCAGAGGAGGTTTGGAACTCTCCAGTTTTTGAATTAGCAGTGTGTTGGTGACTTCTATGCATTTTGTGCTTCAGCACTCAGCAAATCCGCTTTGTAACGTTACATGGTTTGCCACTTTGTGGTTGAGTCACTGTGGTTCCAAAATGCTTCCACTTTTCACCAATGTCTAGGAGGGAAGAACTGACTTGTTGCAATGGTGGCATCCTCTTATAGTACCATGCTCAAATTCAGTGAGCTCTTTAGAACGACCCATTCTTTCACAAATGTTTGTAAAGGCAGACCGCATGGCTAGGTGTTTGATTTTATGCACAAGTGGCAATGGGACTGAATGAAACACCTCAGTTCAATTTGTAAGAGGTGTGGCTCAATGCTATTGTCCATAGTGTACAAATTTCAGCAACCCATTTTGGATGTCTTCTTCTTCTTCTTGTAAATTTTATTGGCGGTTGGCAAACAACAAAATAGTGCATTACCGCCACCCACTAGTATCCCGTCCACCTGTGTCATCCTTGCGCAGGGTCCACGACCCTGGCATCATCAGCCAAAGCAGTGGGCCCTCTCCTTCTAGACCCATTTTGGATGTTGATAGGTATGACCATTTTATTGAATGTGTTGGTACACTGCATATTTTGAACGAAACAGAAGTGGTGCTGTTGACTTTGTTGCTAGTCAATGAGCAGAAGATACCACATTGTGGGACAAAAACCCTAAATATTCACTATTCATGGTTTGCATAAACAACACTATACTTAACCAAATCTAATATGCAGAAATTAAAAGTTAAAGTAAATAACAAACTATAATTTTGTCTAGAATAATGTGCATAATCATCCAAACCTAAAAAAACTGTGTTTGACTTATGCACAGTAGAGCTGCTACAGTGGGTTTTAAATATAAAGAGATCTTCCATCTGGGACTCCAGGTTTCCTTTGCTTCTTAATCAAATTTTCTTTAAATGACTCGTAAGTGAACTATTCTGGGGTCACACAGTCAAGTGCACTATCCTGAAGAGTCATTGTGTGGTCTGCATAAAACCTGGTTGCTTTAATTATCATGCATGTGGATTTCATATCAGGATGTACAATCACTGCTTCATATGGGGTCAAAATATGAAAGTACAAAGTGCTGAATTGGTCCAGGTGGCAAAATCACTTGTTGCAGCGTCCCACTGGAACTAATAAGGCAGTCCATTTTCACCCTCTAAATCCCCTACATTGGCTAAAATGACTGATTTACAACTAAGACATTAACCAAACTCACATAATTAGATATGTATTGTATTTTACTCTTGTACAGCTGTTCTGTGTGAAGGGTGCTTTAGTTTCCCATCCTGTTCGCACAGAGATCCTGGACCCACATATATAAACTCTCACAGGTAAGAGTCAAAGCCAAAAGTCTGGTTTGGCTCATTAGGATGATAGTCAGATTTGAGGCCTGGAGTCTGTAAAACTATACTGTTGACAATATTACTTTGATTTAAAGTGTAATTATCAAAGCTGATGTTGCCTAAGTTGCAGCATCATGAGGGCTCTGACACAGAGATGACATTTTGAAGGCAGTGTCTGATGCTTTTAAACAATTTTTCAGTTTATGATTAATGTTTCATCTGCACATGCAAGGGCAATGGAAGTAAAAGAGAGTGGGGTTTGAAGCACCACTTGTTTCACTCCTCACTCCTTTGAATGACATATGATTGGCTTCCCGTTTTAAAGCTTCCTCAATACAATATGCTCACTGTCCACTGAAACAGCTTTTGTTGCTGTGTTTGTTTCTACTTTTTATCCTCCTCCATGTTGGCTACAAATAGGAGTTCCTTTCCTATTGTGCTTCTGACATGAGAGGCTGGGGACAAATTCTCCAGAAATCCTTGTGGTACAAAAAATGTACCAAAGTTTATCTAAAGCTAATATGAAATTTTAAAAGCCTAATTCAGAAAGAAATTAAGCTTCTTCTCTTGTTAAATTTTTAAAGCAGGCAAAAGGCACATGACCAAAATTATAGATCAAAGAAAAAAGATGTTCTTTATTCAAGGCTAATTTCATTATATATTAGATTGCAATAGTGGAAGAAGTTCAAATTTAGAGTTTATACCTGAAAAGTAATGTCTGAAGTATCCCATTTTATCCATGAGAGAAACATGCAACAATCATCTTCCCATGAGGCAAACCATTCTGCTTTGCTGTCACAAAGAATAATTACAATATAATTGCATGATGTAGTGTATGAAACCATCCTGTGCAAGTAGCACACCAGGCCCAGGACACACTTTTCAAAATCAAACCATGATTGTGAAAAGTTGTGGAAGAGTGATTTTGAGTGAGAGAGCATTTGTATCCATGGCAGAGGCTTTAGATGTTATGCGAAAACCATTCGGTGTCATGCGTTCACATGGAATACATATTACTTACATATGTAGGATGAAAAAGTACATTGGGGTCCGTCCTGAGGGACCACCAAACAACCTCTAACCTGCAGTCAGGGAATAAGTTAATGTAACTGTAGCTTTTCTTAAGTACATGCCAGGGATTTTTCCAAGGGGACATTTCTGCTTATAGAAAACAAAGCGCACTGATTTGGATAAGAATAATATCAAGACATATGCATGAATGAGATTTATGTACATGACTGCGATTAAACGCTTGGTTTAGAAGATTTTGAGGGTCATGCTTTCATGAGATTTTTGCAGATCTAGTGTGCCTAGTTGAGCCGCAAATAAGCCCATTTCTTCATGACAGGCTGTCGCTTATAATTCCTTTTATAAGGTGTTTAATTGTAAAGTCAACTCATTGATGAATGCAATGTTTATGGATTTGCAACCAAATAGGTGCGGGCCAAGTCACTTAACAAGTATTCGGTTTCAACTTGGCTCCAGCCTGAACGCTCCGCCTGCTCTCACCGAGGATATTGACTTTCCCGCAAGTTAAAGTATTTAAATGTAGAGGGAGACAGATGCTGTATGCGGACTGGAGGCAACCGCAAGAAACACACGTGTGGGAGGAAGGTTGAAGTCGGAGCTTTTCTATCGGCGCATCAGTTGTGGCGATGACACTGCTTTGACTTTTTAAGCAAACTGAGCCGCGCTGGTATTCATTCACTATTTTTTTTTCATATATATTTAATCATCTTTCTTCATTAGGAGAGCCACAGTAGTCTACGCGTCTTACCACCGGTGCGTAAAGACCTGCGCGCAAAACTAAAACTCTCCGCTGTAGTGTCAAAGCAAGTCAAGTGGGATTCATTCTACTTTAAACCTTCACTGTTGAATAACTGAGTGACACAAAGAGGATTTAATGGAGGTGGTTTGGTGAAAGCGACACTTTCTCCGGACTGTAAAGTTTGGATTAACGCCTTTAAATCTTACATCTTTTTTTTAATTCTATAAGCAGAATGGAGCGCAGCGGCCGTACCTGTGTGGGACCCTGACAGTTTTGGATCTCTTAATTGCCACGGGTATCATTTTCTATGTGCGACAAGAGGGGGATAAAACTGAGCTGAAATCCCCACCAGGAGCAACTTTATTTCCGAGAGCTTCCAGCGCCGAATCAGTGGAGTATTCATGAAGCAATATTTGAACTATTACAAGATGAGGCTGAGAACATCGAGGCTAGGTTATCTGTAAGTAAAGCGACATTATATTCACATAGCTCACTGTGTGATTCATAAAGTCTGAGTTAGACTCCTTCATTGATTTTGGTTTGTTTGTTTGTTTGTTTTTTGCTGCAGGTTACTTCAGTTCACGGCGCTTTGCTTTTACGCACAGGTAACTCACACTTTCACTTCAGTAAAAAATGAAAGCAGTGTTACTTAAAGCCTAATTAACTTACGTAAAAGTTAACAGGTACCAAAGGCGCAGTGCTTAGCGGCTTACAGCCCACCCCCTCCACCTCTCCAATAGGCTGCAATAACAATGAAAACATTTTATTATGGGCGCTATGGCAATTGGCAACAATTCAAACATCTTGAAAAGAGGTAAGCTCCAGCCTAAAAGGTAATTGTTAAAACATATGTGGACGGCGAACGGCTGAAATGAGGGGAAAAAGAAAAAAGTCAGAAAAAAGGGTTCCAAATAAACCAAAGTATTCAAAGGGAGGTTTATTTAAATAAAATGCAAGCAATGATGAGCTGTTACCCAGGGCCTTGGAGCTTTAATCTGCTCACAACTGACTTAAAAAAAAAAAAAAGAAGAAAATCAGGCAGGTAAAATAAATATTGTGCCATGACATGTGGTTTCTATTTTCCTGGCAGAACACTGCGCAGTCCCCTCCTAATTTTAAGCACCATGTCACCGAGCAGAGCCGGCTGTCGGACCGGATGAGCCGCAGGCTGACCCGAACCTACCAGCTGTACAGCCGCACCAGCGGGAAACACGTCCAGGTCCTGGCCAACAAGAGGGTCAACGCCAACGGAGACGACGGAGCGGTGCACGGTAGGAAACCAGTAACCGATAAACAGGAGGACCACATATCAAAATTAGAAAAATAATTCAAACTTTTCTTAATAGCAAATGATTTTTAATCAAGAGTTTCTCAGTCATCTGACTTCACCTTTCCAACAGTGACGCATGCAATAACACATTCAGGCTCGATGCAGTTTCATGTGTAATAAATAGGCGGTTAAGCAACGATCCACATGTGTTAATCCGTTCAGGAGAATCACTTTTTATTGTCTCTAGAATGACGAAGCGACTTTACTTCTGCGAGCCCGCGTATTATGGACAGATCAATCAAGCCCCATGACAGTCAAAGGTCATCTTTTCTTACATTTCGGTGTCTTTAAACCTCAGGAAAACAGTAAAATGCGAGGCATGTTCACCTTACAAACACGGGAATTGTTTAAATTCAATGGCGCAGGACGGCGTTGAAAAGCAGTATAAATTGTGTCGTTTTTGGCAGCCTGTGGGAAAATGTTTGAGCCAGGAGAAACAGAAGCAAACACCGCTAATGGCATCAGTTTTGCCATCTTTTATGTCTCATGCAGATATTTTTTTAGTGTGTTGAGTTGGTCCTGTAGAAAGTCCTTGACACCTGTTATGATGGACTGCAACAGGGACATTTTTCTTAACAATTTTAACCATTTCAGTGAGGGCGTGGGGGGATCTGCCTATAACTTAAAGAGACTATAATTCCTGTCATCAAAACATTTTGGTGTGTCCGGCCATCTTTCCACCACAGCCACCACCATCCAACCACTTCTCAATGTCTGATGCCTGCTTTTGGAGGGTGCTTTTATGAGGAATTTTCATTGCTTTACACTCAATGTATGACTCAATTTATAAGGAGCGGTGAAGTCAGCATCTTCGCTTTATACCTTTTCCTCTCCGTTCCTCTCCTGTGTGCACTTTTGTCTTTTCAATTTCTTTGCATAGACTCACATTCACAGAGAGAGAGAGCAAGAGCCAGTCATGCATACACTGGCCACACATCCTAAGTGGGTGTCACTCTTGTAACTGGCCCAAATCTGACCGTTGCTCTGTGCTTGTGGTTGTGTCTCTGACAGCAGTATTCACTCTCTCCTTTATCCCCAGTCTGAGCTGCATCACAGCACGGCATTTACAGACATTTGAAAACAATCAGGCCGCACAAAATCACTATCATTTGATGCTATTTTGGAAGGCTAGCATGCTTTGTTAAAAGGTGGCTGCTGGATTATAAAAAGGGCTATGGGGGGATTTGTATGTCACCTTCAAGAGTCAGGGTTCACTGGTCATGATTTCTTTTTTGGGAATACTTCCATGCTATTTAATGATGACATGATCAGTTTTCTTTCTCTCCCATGCATAAAAAGGAATCCAGAGGAAAGAAGAGCAGAGCTCATTTGTCTCACACACTGTAACATCATAATCTGTGAGCCTGCACCATGTCGGATCTGTGTCATCTCATTATTTGTGATCTGCTTTCTTTGTCTATGCAGCTAAACTGGAAGTGGAGACAGACTCTTTTGGAAGTCGTGTTCGTATTAAAGGGGTGAAGACAGGATACTACATATGTATGAACAAGAGGGGGAAGCTGATCGGCAAGGTAATCTGGAAATGATAGTTTTGTGGCTGCATAAGACGACAGCGACATAGTGAAGTTTGCGTGTTTGCTTGGAAATTTATTTTCCAGATTTAAAGCTTATGGCAATACATTGCTGAGACACATTTGAACCCAGAACAAATTAGATTTTGAGATTTGTCTGAGCAGCCCTACTAAGCTTCCAAAGAGTATTTCATTGTCTGGAAATAAAAATGATGTTTCTGCTTCCTGGAAATTGTCCAAAAATGTCCCAGCTTCTCTCGTCTTTTTCTTTCCCTAGCGGAAAGGACGAGGCAAAGACTGCATCTTCACTGAGATTGTTCTGGAAAACAACTACACCGCGCTGCAGAACGCCAAGTATGAGGGCTGGTACATGGCTTTCACACGCAAGGGCCGCCCAAGGAAGGCCTCCAAGACCAAGCAGCACCAGAGAGAGGCCCATTTCATGAAGCGTCTACCCAGGGGGCACTTGCTAAGTGAGAGGAGACCGTTTGATGTCCTTCCACTCCCTGTCCCTGCACACCCTTTCAGCAAGAGGACTAAACATTCCCGTCACCAGCGCTCGGGGGGACGCTGAGGACTGAAACCACTGAGGGAGAACCGTGGATGAACCAGTACAGATGAACCACTACAAGAGAAAAACATGTGCTCCAAGCAAACTAACTTTTCCTGTCAAGTGCCAATGCACTTTTTGCCTCATTTTTGGACTTATTATGTAATTTTTTTGTACTGGATTGTATGTAAACATTGACTATCTAATCTGCTAGTTTTTTCCAATTCAGGCAGACTGTAGAAAGGATATTTTCTTATTAAATCAGGAGGCATTTAAAGTACTGAAGAGCTCAACAATAATGTCATGAATGAAAACCTTTGGTTAGAAGTTAGCCAGCTCAGCAACAAAGAATGTTTAAATGAGTATAATGAAGCTAGACATGGCAGCTATCTGTGGTTACAGCATCTGACTCTCAGTTGACATGCTATCTTGCCTTTATGAGGCCATTTTGGAGATTATGTAACCTTTTTTTCTACATATATGAATATATTTTTACTGTAAAAATGTAAATTACATCAAATGATGGAAATATTTATTGTAGAGTGTATATTAAAACCACTAAAGAATGAGTTCACAAGCTGTTTGGCTCTTCTCTTGTGTGGTTGCATGCAGTGTTGGTATCCCCAAAAAACTGCAGGTTTTTTTCCCCAACTTCTTCTGGAGACCCAGATAACTGAGGGGCAATATCTGTGACAGGCTACTGAATTCAATGTGCTCAGCAAGTGAGACTTGGGCCTGAATGGCCCAAGCTATGCATTAAAAGCGATGAGGTCAGCCCACCATTTTGGCCCAAACAAAGGTTACCACCATGTAGTTGCATTTCTCACGATCGCACACCGTAACCCTCTGATCAAATGGGCCCTTTGTGAAACCTCATATAAAAGGGCATGTTATACAATAGTGGGTTCGAATAATAACACGAGGAGGGGTCAGTTATCAAAAAGAAGCCAGTCACACAGGGAGGGGTAAGGGGTTTGGATCGGGGGTGGTGGGGCAGTGGAGAGGGAGCTGAGGGGTTGCAGAAAAAGCACCAGGGCCTGTGTGGCAAAATGTGGCATCGACTGAAAGAGGGGGAATGGCTGGGAAGAGGCATTCGGCAGTGAAAGGGAGGCAGGAAAGAAACCCTCTTCCCAGAAGCAGCTGAGCATGACCATCAGAGGCCAAATGACAGGGGAGGAAGAAGACCCTGAACAGAGGAACCCGGCTGCTCCCACAATGCAGGAGCTGGATGTCCAATTTGTTAGTTGGTGTACACTGCTGCAGAAATTTGTTTTGACAACAGCGGAAGCTCGGAAGTCCGTTAATTATTAAAGAAAATTAAGACCTCTAACTGAACACTTTATATGGAATATATGTACCCGGCAGCAGAAATCTGTGTTACCTTTTATTTGATCAGAAGCAGCACCGCAGCTCTTCAAAGTGAAACACTATGTATTAATTCATTTTTTGCCATGTCACAGTTAAAAAATCAATCAAACCCATCACAAGAGTTTGAAAAGCAACAGGGATGGCCTGTTTTGAAATGTTTTCTTGTATTCTTGTTCTTTCCATCTGAAAAAGGACAAAGCACAATAGAGAGAGCCCTGTGGTTTTGTCTCTGCTTTTTGCACTTGCTCTCTGGGTTTGGACAAGTGGGGAAAAATGCAAGGAATCACAAGGTTGAAACAATCTATACTTAAATGCCATTGTCTCTTTTAAACACACTACTCCTTTTTGTCCACTGTCTAAATATTTCTCACTAACCTTTTCTTTATTTAATTAAACTTGGTTAAAAAAAGGAGACAAATTTCCAACTTTAATAAACCTTTTCTTTAACATCTCATACAGTATACAGCATACACAAATATTTTCACATTCCAAAGATGTAAAATCTAAACTTTACATTTCTTCGGATTAGACCACAACTTCATAGAAATTTGAAAGAAAAGTTTGCAACAGTTGCAACGAGTTCTTACTTATGTCTCTGGCGTTTTGGGCACTAAGTCAGAGTGGCCTTCTCTTGTAATGGAAAACGGTAACACAAGTTTCAGTAATGGCTTTCAGGGTGGCCCACTACATACAAGGAACATGAGGGTATTCATTTAACACAAACGGGATGTCCTCGTAACTGTGACCTCGGAACGAACAGGGTTGAAGCATTGTGTGTTCTGAGTGTTTTACAAGAACATCAATGGAAGGAGGGTGGTAGGTTATGTGACCCCCCCCAACATAACAGCTCCATAGTAGGTTTGGTTAAAAAGAAGCAAAAGAAGATTCTTTAAAACAATATTTTTTGTCAGCCAAATTATTTGGGTTAAACTACAAGGTTTATGATATATTTTACTTAATGTCTGTATCTAATACAAAATGACTGGGCACATTTCTATACTAATAACTCATAACTAATAAGCAAATGAAACCAAATTAATCAACACAATTAGGCATTAAACATGGGGCAAGGCACAGCGAATCTTAATGAAGGGATTAAGTATAGAAAAATAAATGAGAGCTCATACGTGACTGGAAAATGACGCTGCGAGGTTCTGCTCTAAATGCAACCCAGAATTATTCCCTGGCTCCCACGGTTAGAATTCACTGGGTTTTGCAGTCAACGTCCCCTTCAGTGCTCCCCTTCAGCTTTTTCAGTTCCTTCAGTAGCTCTTGCTCAAAGGTTAAAATCTCTTTGGGTTTCTTGTACTGGACAAGAGAGAATAAAAATTTACATTTTCTTGATGCAAATCCTTCTGGGTGTTAACACTGAACTTTGACAAAAAACAAACACACACAAAACAAATTTAAAAAGCAATTATTACAGGCATGAAAAATAAATGTGGTACTGTACAAAATCAGAGAAAAAAAACCTTTTCACTTTCATGATTAGCGTAAAGTACTTGGAAAAACAAACAGAAACTGTTCCAATATATTTTGCAAGATAGAGAGATAATTTTTGGGAGACGTTTTTTTTTAATTTGTGGACAAAAATATATATTGCACATATACAGTCTATAAAATTAAACCTGATTAATAGATGCTGTTTAGGTTGGAGCACTTGCAGTTTAAAGTTAGAATACATATTTGACTCATTAGGCTGTATAACATGAAATCTATAGATGAAATTTTCTTTTGGTGTTGTTTAAGACTTACGCTGACAATCAAAGTGTTGTTGGCGTGAGTGAAGCTAAGTGCGGAGCTGTCCAATGGCAGTTGACTTCGGTCAAGATCAGTAATATTGAACTTCTTATAATACCTAGGAAGACATGGGAAGGATGTTATCACTCAATCACAAAGCTGCACTGCTGGGACAAATGTATTGTGAACAGTGCCATCTATAGGGAGAACACAAGGACCTGCAATGCAGCCGGTGGACATAACAGGAATACATGCACAGAAAAACAAGTGATCTCACACATACTTACTTTTTGTTTGAGGTTTTAATGATAATGCATCTTTCAGATGGCTCCACTGAAACACTGAAGACATCTTTGGGGTAGGAAAGGTTGCGGATCCGCCACTGAAAGTTTGTCTTTGTGTCTTTACGCATAAACACAGGCTGCGAAAATAAAAATGAAATACATTTCACAGATGCGAAGATTCAAATGTAAAGATCAAATTAAAAGAAAATGACATTAAAAACCCACATTCGACCTGTTCTCCTTGATCAGATCAGAGTCAAAAGATGCAACAGGTCCAACAAGAGGCTCCCCAACCTCCACCTGCCATGAGCCCTGAACTCCAAGCGTGCTTTTATGGCGCCATTTTCGCACTGAAATGTGTCAAATGTTTTATGAGACACAAACACATTCCGTGTGTTGAATTTTAGAAATGAAAAGCACCATTCATCTGTGTATAACTGAAAACATTGCTTACCAATGAGCTCATCTGTCTTCAAGTCATATTCTTCTGCCATTTCTTTTCCATCTGTGAAGAGGTAGTGAATTTTTCTTTTTCCTGCAGGTACCAATTTGAAACATATGAGCAAGGGTGCAAATTTAAGGCTGATACCAATTTTTAATAAACAGGCTGGCCAACAGCTGATTCAGATAATTTATTTTATTTTTGTTGTTATTAAGTTCCACCTTTTGTGGTGGGGACACAAATACATCTTCAGTTCTTCAATTCACTAATTTTTAATGTTCCACCGTCACAAAACTGTTGTTACACAACAGAAAAATACCTATCTGATCAGTAAATGCCATCTTATTTGCCAAAATCAGTGAACAGGATCAGTGTCAACCAATAACCAATATTTGGCCAACGTATTGGTGAATCTTTAAATATTAGCAAAAAAATTACCACAAAAACAGCAGAAATCCTGGCAAAACCAAGTAAAATCAGTGCTTACCCAGTAATAATTTTTTTTCATTGTCATGATATTTATATGTACAACATAAACTCACTGGCCATTTCATTAGGTATACCTGTCCAGCAGCCTGCTAATGCAAAAAATTTAATCAGACAATTTTTTGGTAGAAACTCAGTGCAGTTAGGCATGTAGACAGGGTCAAGATGACCTGCTGAGGTTCAAACCGAGCATCAGAATGGGGAAGAAAGGTGATTGAGGTGACTTTGAATGTGGCATGGTTGATGGTGTCAGATGGGCTGGTCTGAGTATTTTGGAAAACTGCTGATCTACTGGGATTTTCTCACACAGCCAAAACTTACAGAGAATGGTCTGAAAAAGAGGAAACCATCCAGTAAGTCACAGTCCTCAGGGCACAAATGCTCTGCTGATCAAAACTGATCAGAGGAGAATGGCTTGACTGCTTCGAGCTGATAGGAAGGCGACAGTCACTCAAATAATGACTTGTTACAACCAAGGTGTGCAGAAGAGCATCTCTGAAAGCACAACACATAAAACTTTGAAGCAGAAAACCACAGCAGCTGCCACTGCTACTCCTGTCAGCTAAGAACAGGAAACTGAGGCTACAGTTTGCACGGGATCACCATAGTTGGACAACAGAAAGTTGGAAAAATGTTGCCTGGTCCAATAAGTCTGTATGTCTGCAGCAGTATGTGGATGATAGGGTCAGAATTCGAGTTAAACAACATGAAAGCATGAATCCATCCTGCCTTGTATCAACAGTTCAGGCTGCTGCTGGTGTAATGGTGTGGATGTTATCCTTTTGGCACACTTTGGGGCCCTTAGTAACAACTGAGCATAGCTGAACCTCCACAGTCAACCTGAGTTTTGTTACTGACCATGTCCGGGACTTACCAAAACCCGGGACACAAGTGACGACCGTGATGCATTCACGGGTCATCACGGGCAGTTAATGTGGTCGTCACGTCTTTGATTGTTGTACTGTCCATCGCCCCGTCGTTACGATCTATTTTCAAAGCGCTATGTATTATAGCCACGTTACGTATGTCTTTGTATGTGTAAAATTTTTACCTTTGTCATCATACATGTTGAAAAATAAAAGTGGTCATGTTGAAATAAAAGTGGTCGTCACATCTTTGATTGTATTAGTGTCCATCGCCCCGTCGGTACGGTCTGTTGTAACCGCCGCGGTGTAAAAGCGCTGTTTATTATAGTGTCTATGTATATGTAACATGTCTTTGTCAGTGAATAGAGTTTTAGAAATTTTACGGACTGAGAAGAAAATTTCTGAAATACCTTTTAGGCCAAAAGGAGGAGATGTTTTTTGTTTCAAAGCTGAAGGTGCAAAAAGTCAGGACTGGCGTCAGATTTTATTCTTGATTTCTTTTGCCTTAAAAATATAATATATATTGCCGTCACATTGATATATTGCCGTCTTGTTATAAACATTGTCATGTGTAATAGTATAATTGTCACAGCAATGTGGATCACCGCCGTCACGTTGTCACTGGTTGTCACGGGTTTTAGTAGATCCCTGGACAGAGGAAAGAAGACAAGGAGACTTGGTGGTGGAATGAGGAAGTACAGGAAAGTATTCAAAGGAATAGGCAAAGAAAAAGAAGGATAGTCAGGGAGATAAAGGAAGTGGACAGGAATACTGGGAGGCTAGGTGCGTAGCAACGAGAGAAGTGGCAAAGACAAAGAAAAAGGCTTATATAAGTTGTATGAGAGGCTGAACACCAAGGAAGAAGAGAAGGACTTGTATCGAGTGATGAGAGACAGAGCTGGAAAGGATGTGCAGCAGATTAGGACAATTAAGGACAGGGAGGGAAATGTTTTAACGAGTGAAGAGAGTGTGTTGAGAAGATGGAAAGAGT
>VUQH01082219.1:0-14439 GCA_015106775.1 Etroplus canarensis | reverse complement strand
GTGGAGGAGGAGGAAAGAACTCCTCAGTAGTGTCCCGACCAAAAAGCTCCACCATGATCTTTCTTCGGGCGAGATGAACCATGTGCCAAAGCTTCAGGAACCACAGGATATGCTGCAGACAGGGCCGGGACATGAAAAGCTCCTGGATGGCACAGAGAGGGAACACTCTCTCCAAAGGCTCCACCGCCTCCTCTCTAACTCGGCCAGGTAAGCCTGCAGCTTGCAGGTCGCCTCTCTCAGCTCTTCAGGGGGAAGGTAATAGTCCGCGGGGTCCACTGTTGGTCGTGTCATTCTGTTATGGTGTGGTGTGGACCCAATATGCAGACTCACGGAGACAGATGAGTAAAGTAAACTCAAAAAGGGCTTTATTAGCCAAAACACAAAACAACAAGTCCAATGGTTTTCCTGGAGGAGTCTAAACCTCCAGGCAGAGATCCAAATAACAACCCGGGTGGAAGCCAGGGAGAGAACACGAGGGGAGATGAAGACACATCCACGGAGACAACCAGTATGACACGACAAGGACGAGACGGGGAGACAGGACTGAAATAGACAGATGGACCAATGAGAGGGCGACAGGTGGAAGGGAAACAGCTGGACGCAATCAGGAAGGGAAGTGCAGCAGGGACCAGACAGACTACCAAAATAAGACAAGACCTGATGCAGACAGAGACAGAGACCAGTAGGGATGAGGAGAGGCAGGGAACCAGGGAAAGAAAAGGGGAGATGAGTTCCAAAAGAGGAGGCTAAAAAGGGGAACCATAACACCCTATCCCTTGCACAAAACTGAATATTATTTACATTACCCCTTCTTCTTCCACAAAGCTAAACTATAATTTAATATAAGATGTTATTAGTCTTTGGAACATATATTGCAATGAACCTGTGCAACCTATACACAGAAACTGGAGAACATGTTGATGTTCTTTGAAATGCCTTAATTTCCTAAACAGTGAACAGAGTAATGAGTTCAGAGTATGTGCCTTTGCACAACTGGAGTGGTGAAATGCTTTAAAAAATGTAAAATTAGGTGTGTGGCTTATTCAGGCAGAAATCTAAGTCTGACTGGTTGTGCTTGGCAGTGAGTTATTTAGTTGCATGTACACACGAACAGAGTATTACACGCTCACAACCCCCACTGGGAGTTCTAGGTCTAAAAATAAAAGGCCTAACAACACACTTTTAAATCTCAGAGGGACACAGATGTCTTGAATCTTTTTTGAACTGTACCAGGTCTTGTTACATCTTTCTCTTAACTTATGCAAGCCGTTGTCTGTGTATTTATTCTGTGTTGTTCAGAATATTGTATGGCATGTCTGAGAGGTGATCCCTCCAGTCCCCGAGACATTGTGGAGATAGGGCCTCAGGGACCTTATGAACCAGTAGAAAAACATCTGCTTGTTTGCTCAGCTCTATATACAATTTACCTTCACTAATATAACCACTGTCATAAAAGAGTTTGAGAAGAAAAGCAGGGAGGCTATTCAAACCATATGTAAAACACAATGCTGCCCAGTCCTAGCTAGGTCACAGCCTAAATTCTCATTACCAATAACACCTTTCATATACAAGCATAGTTCGCGCATCTCCCAAGTACAACTGCTTCAAGACTTCATGCTACAAAAAGCTATTGTGACCATATTGTAGCTCCACTGGCCTTCACAGAAATAACAGGAGATTTAAATGGATTTTTGTCATCTCTAGGAAAGAATGAGAATAGGCTTATTTTCCAGAATGTTATTTAAATAGTACATCTTTGACACTCAGATATCACAAACAATAGTCAGCTTCCTGGTCTTGGATTAAACATGTCTGTTTGCCTGCTTCTCCAATATTTGTTGTGATATTTTCTTTCTCTTCTATGCTTTAGAACACTGTGGATACTTCATAAATACCAATTTTTTGCTGGACATGAATGGAGATATTGAACCCAGTATGCAGCAAATAATCTGGCTTATATGGATACTTTCTCTATGAATCCAACCTAGACCATGTCTTGTCTTTCTTTTTTTTTTTTTACATCCCCATAGTCTATTTATTTTTTCACCATATAACTTCTACCACATGAGCAGATATCATACTGAACAACAACTTCTGCACTATGAATAAACAGGGAAGAACAACAATTCAGTGTTATGGTAGTTGCCGGAACTAGTCCATGCCTCCATTTACAGCTCTAAAAAGGATTTAAATATCAGCACTGGCTGATGGCTACAATTTTAATTTTTGACATATTGGTAATGGACCATGATATCGCGTTTACAAAACTGAATGCAGAGGATGTAATGCCAGAGTACTTACTTATGCACAAAGAAAAAAAGAAAAACAATCATTTGCGCTACGGGTTTAATATGTTTGTTAAATGAATGAGTAACTGTAATTCGATTTTGTGGTATTAAAAGATGAGGATATTATCAAATGTAAAACATGCTGATGTCAATCCAAAAAGATAGTTTGTAAAACACTTACTGTAGCACATGTGCAATGTCACACATTTCAAAATGAAATCCTTTCCAATCCAGTCCCTCTACCAGGCAAAAATGAAATAGATCATCCATTCAAGCAGAGTGATATTTACCCAAAGAACTGAGCTGAGAGCTGGACCTTCTGGTAACCTTCTTTAAGATTTAATTTATCTGAGAATCATGCAGTTACTGCGCAGCATTTTTCCCTTGAATGAGCATTAATTATGATTTTCTTTTTTAATTATTAATTTCAACATTTTGGTTAAACCTAATTTTACACAAATAATTCTCAGCTATCTTGCATTTATTTAAAATGAAAAATATGTATTGTCAAAATTTAAAAAATAAACCAAAAAATATATGAAATTAATTTTATTCTTCTTCAGCACATATAATGCTTCTGTGAAACAGAACATGAAACAGTCAAATGTTCACAAGAGATGCTGGTTGGATCAGTGCACTGGAACATGCCAATGTTCATAGAAGACAAACATTCCACCAAGGTATTGTTGTCAAAAAAAGGGCAGCAAAAGCTTTATCTTTTCAAATGCTGGTGCCATGGTGAGGACAGAGCAAAATATGGAATTATAGCACAATAATACAGATTGGCTGGTAACAAGGTTAGAAGCTGATAGGATTTGGGAAGAACCTTGTGCTGCATTTCTGCGTAAGGGTGACTGGAGTATCAAGCCCTGGTTACGAATAATGGTTTCCCTTCAGGAGGATGTGAAATTGGATTGCTCATACAAAGTGCTTGCTGAGGATAAACCTGTGTTATCCAATTATCCACCTAAACTACATAAAAAATGGAAGGTGTGGAGTCCTGGCTATATTATTGTCCTAGACTGAAAATACACAGAGAATATACTAATAGAAAGTATAGCCTTGTTTTTAACCATCAAAGTTAAGTGGTTTTTATTTTTTGTTAAATAATGAGAAACTGCTTTATGGGTAATTTGTATGTACTTATTTTTCATGTTAAATGTTGTAAGAATAAAGAGAAGGCATTGTTCCCACAGTCTTTTTCCTATAATAACCTTCATTGCATGCCAAGGCCAATGTAGATAGCACCGTTGCCCAACAGAGGGCAATAGTTTATTGCATAATGCATTTTAACACTTGAGTACAGATTTGTAAATTCTGTAATTCTTATCTTCTCATTCACAATGATTATCTTTACTGAAATTCATTTTGCAAACTGACTGTTTGATTAATGTTAAACTGCTGGCAAAAGATTGCTGCTACAGCACAGAAACTGGCCATGAAGAATACCTGTTTCTTGAATTCAGAAAGAAATAATGCTTTGCTATATTCAAAAGCATACATGTAATGTGGCATGATCAGGAGCACTTTTTCCAAGCCACTGGTAAAAGATCCTCATGGTCAAGCAGAGATGTATGACCAGCTTCTGTAATGTTGCTCAAATATTTTTTGATCATACTGACGATCATTACATCAACTGGACAAAATAAATAAATAAATAAAGACATGAGAAATAGTGACACTGACCATCTAGATCAATTCAACTCTGCATTGATCTGCTGTGAAACTGCCTACATACCTTTTGCACAGTTTGACTGTGATCAGATCAAGTGGTTTCTTTTATACCAACTACCATCATGAAATTTGACATTTTCAGATGTAGCACAGTGATGTTGTATATAGCAAGGCAGTTGTAAGTTGCTTTTGCAGCTCGTCTACAAGAGGAATTTCCACTTCCTAATGAGAGTGATTCTCAATAGGAAATACAAAAGCCTTTCTACTTCTAAAGGAGTCAGTCAGCACACATTTGCATAAAAAAGCCTTTGATTATGATAGATATTGCCTGCAGTCTCAAAAACACTGGCCTGGGGAGGCTCTCCAGTCAGTTAGCCTCCAGTTATGGCTGATATTGTTCTCTGATATGAAAAATTATGCACGACATTGCTCTGCTTAGAAATAAGGAAGTGACTTTCTTGTGTTAAAATTACATACTAATTAGATACTAATCTAAACACACAAACACGTGCATTCAAAACTTCTTTTTTGAGTTGTTGAGCATTTGCATTCAGCCACAGGGGAATGATGAGTTCAGAAATGCAATGACTTCATAAAGGCAGTTTTATTGTTGGCAGTATATATAAAACGCCCAGCATGGGACTAGGCATCCAGACAGACCGGCTAAGTAAAAGATTAAAAGTGAAACTTCTAAAGTGGGAAATAAGATGAAAACCACTGGCTTCTGAAAAAAAAGAGGACCAATGAATTAGTTATCAACCATTACTGACAAACTCAGCCGACTTCATGCCTCTTAAAATGCAAAAAGACGCGAGCGGTGGGGGTGGAAAGGGTGGGGTGGTCGAGGGAATTAAAAAAATATTCTCCATTTGCTGTCATGCTCTTTGAAATATATTATTAGGAACAAATCGAGAATGTAAAGCAGTGTCATTCAAGGATGGCAGCACCAAGGCAAGGACGACCCAAGACTGTAAAATGTTTTTTTCTTCATAAGTGACAGTATCATGGACCTCCCACTGTAAAACGAATTATTCTTAAATACAATAATTAATGTGTCTGCACTGTGAATACACATCCATTAGAAGTAGGAGGGCTAGGTTTCTGGGGAGCAGAAGTCTGGTCCTACCTAGGCCTTTGGCACCCCATAGGAGTGTAAAGTGTCGGTAAAAATGCTCAGCAGGCATGAGAAGCACCCTGTGGCAAGTGTGATCGAGTGGAGAAAGGCAGCAGCACTGTGAGGAGCTTTCTTTGAAGGGCACAGCAATAATGACCTGTCCTCTCTCTGTGGCCTCCAGTGGCACCTAACTCTGCCATTAGGCCTGCAAGTGCCACCGATGCAAGGGTGTAGGGATCACAGGCTCTGGGTGACTCTTGTCACACTGAAGAACCAGGATTGTACTGTTACTCTGACAGGTCTAGTGGAGAGGGAGGACTTAGAGGGGAGTCCAATCGCCCGTTGGCCCCCTGACACCCACCACCATGTAGGCCTTTGATTCCCTGTGGCAGAAGGATGATTATCTGCATGACAGAGCCTGGTGCATTTGCAGCCAGTGACTATGATAGTCCCTGGCAGCAAGCATTTTTTAGTTCACTGTCTCATGCTCCTGATAATTTCATGACAGGGTGTCCTACACAGCTGGAGGAAAGAGTGTGTGGTTGCATTTCATAAATAATCACTTAGTTAAACCACTACATGGGGAAGATGTAATGCGTAAAGAAAAGGATCACACCAAAATCCACAAGAATATAGAAAGTTGATTTATATTTAATGGTTTTCTGTCTGGCTTTCTGACTATGTTGCTTTTTGAAAAGATAGAAGGTCATTTGGTGCTTTGTGAAGATTGCCAAGATTTTAGTATCTAAGAACGTAGCATCAACTCTCTAGAAGAGCTTATGACACATTAGCAGCATGAAATTTCAAAGTAATGATAGTTTTTCTGCAAATGCTTTTGTATGCAAAAAAACAAAACAAAAAAAAAATGGACAGTTAATTGTCTGATAGACATGTGAGGGTGCTATCGGCTGATTTTCACAGTTATTCTAGGAATAGATAACATTTGGTTTGCAGTGCTTGTATTCATCTTACATTTTGCAACTGATATTCTCTAATGAGACAGAATTCATAGTCATGAATTGTGAAGAGAGAATTGATGAAGAGAAAAAAGAATACATGTTCTGCGTAGTTATTCTGTCAGATTAAATGATAGCAATTAAATTATGGATTGTTGAATCTAAAAGAAGATGGGTTCATTGTGATGAAGTCTCTATGATGACAAAGAGATGAAATCTTTCTTTACATGTAATGAGAAGTGTTGTCACTTTGCCCAGGCTACAAATCCTAGACAGGCCGTAGCTGGAAAATTCATTTCCCTGTGTTCCAATTAAAGCCTGGAGGATCCCAAAGCCTTGTGTGATGTGACATGGCTTCATATGAGCTCAGAGGCAATGCCCATACTGCACTCTGAGTATGAACAAAGCATCAGCTTCTGATTAGGCTTCCTGGTATTGCCCTGAGACCATCTGCAAGTCTTTTGAGGAATTTTAAGGCTATGCAGATGTTTCAGTGTTCATGAATCCTGTGGTGGGGTTATGAAAGAAAACTGAGATGTTCCCAGGGCATGCAGCATTTTTTTTTTTTTTTTAACTTTCTCGAGTATCTCCACCACAAAAGTAATATTTTTAGTCTCAGGAATTCAACATGAAATGGACAAAAATGTCTAAGTGTACCTCTATATCTTTGAATAGCAATAATAATCAAATCTGGATGGTAATTCAGTTTTCTTACTGTTCTAAGCATTGATGTTGAAATGTTTATTAATCTTATATGCCTGAGTTGCAGAGAAGAATTCAAAACTGAATCACATCTATGAACCTGCTTTCAAACAATGATGGGTGAGTGAGTTTAACCTATCTTTGTTAGTATTGTTAAAGTAAAATGAGATTTTTGTTTTTTGTCCAATTTTACCAGCCAGTTTTCCATGTTTTAAATAATTATGATATCCAGGGTGTTTTTTTGGAAAAAAAAATCAAACAAAAAAATGAGGGGGATGTGTTTTTTTCTCCATGAAAATAAGTCAGGACTATTATGAACTCTGTGTTCATAGTTGGATATTTGTCACTTGTAAACAAAGGTGAGCCAATCAAATGTAACAATACAAACTGCAAATGCTATTTTAACATGTCTCAGTTACATCTTCGTTTTACTTAGTGCCATTTAACCAGCTAAGCCTCTTAACTTCAATAGCCCTATTAAATTGCCACAATCAGACACAGGGTTCGGGTACCTGGAGGTTTACAAACCACAGCTCAGGTGAAACCTCTGCGCTGGGCTTTGGGAAAGGTTCTTGTAGCAGGTTAGGACCAGTAGTTGCTGGATGGGACCCTTCACCTGGGACCTCAGGAGACCTACACTCAGTGCACGGGGTTATAACTACAGAGTAAGTACCTCTGTTGCCCACCCTCAGTGAATAGGCTGTGTGAAAGCTCCCTTGACAGACTGGCAACCTTTCCAGGATGTACACCGCCTCTCACCCAATGACAGATGGGACAGGCTCCAGCTGACTTTCAGAGTTTGAGAATCAGTAAATACGAGAAATGACTCGCCTCTGTAATGTGCTTCATACATTCATCAAAGCAGGTTCTAACTTATGACTGATCCAGTGAATGGCAGTCAGGTTAGGGTTCATCTTTTCATGCAGCGCTGTGGCTGCTTTCAAAGCCAACAAACTGTGTGCATAGCATTTCTTAAGGCACACCCTTCATAGCAAGGCTTCTCAGCAGCCCCGGTGCATAGTAGCGATTCAACAAGTTGAAATAAGAAGCTGCAAAGCTCACCTTTGTAGGACATTCTGATGAAGCTGATCATCATGTATGCATGTGCAAGAATATTTCTAGCATTTCTTTGTGAGGCTTCTGTAAAATCTGCTCCTCTGAATGTGTTTCATTTTTCTTTTATTTAGCTAGTGATAGTTTTTGCATTGAAACAGCTGTGTTTTGTGGGATAAAGAAACGTTGGAATGGTAAAGGATCCCGATCATTCTGCTACAAAGCATCATCCTTACTTTCACAGGAGCATGAGTGCTGAAAGTGAAAGTCCTTTTCTGATTAGATGTTTCAAAAAGCAACGTAAATATCACAAACACTAGAGAAAAAATGCATGTAAATGTAAGATTGTACTCTGAAGATCTCTACTAGTAATATGAATGTGTATCTGCTTTTATTGTTTTTCTATAACTATTTGGTAAACTGAGAGTAACTCAAGTAATCAACAAAAAAACTGCATAAACACCAGAAAAAGCATTTTCTGGTACTGTACAAGCAGATATGATCATGATTTGATTTACCATTCTGTTTGTAGAAACTTTATCTTTGCTTGTATATCTCACTGACTGCTTTCTTTGTGAATTCCCTGTTTTCATTTTTGCCTAACAGGAGACAAAACAATAAATACATAAATAAATTAAAAATTCAACAGAGACTTTAACAAAACATATTTAAGTATATCCCTTTGAATATTCCAAATTTAAATTATGAAAATATGATTTAAAAATAGCCTAAAGTTATAGAAGTTTCTTGTGCAATATTTTCATCAATCTTATAAATAAACAAGAGCTGCTTGAACACAGAAACCAGCTGAACAGAAGGAATAAAACAGCCATTTTTTGACCTCCTGAATGAGACTGCGTCTGAGACAGAACACATCAAATTAATATATTAGACTAAAAAAATGTAAAACGTGTACTAAAATTTTAGCACAGTCTCATAATTTTATATAAGTTATATCTAAAGACCATAGGGAACATCATCATCTGTTTGGCTCAACAGTGACTGAACATAGTGACTAAGCTGACATTTTTAGTAAGCCAAAATAACAAAAGCCTTTGATAACGACCAGAGAATAATCAACATATTTTTATTTTATAAAGGAGGTTGGAGATGGGTTGCTGTCTACTGTACTCTTCATTCTTAGGATGATAATTAAATGATTTCAGCATTTAGGAAGACTTTTTCCCCTTCAGGCCTACAGCCCAAATGGGTGAAAAAAGCCTGGTGTCAATAATATGCTTCAGTAGCTTAAGATGTTATGAAAAACAAACCATGCTGATCAAATAAAACTCTCATAAGTCTATTTCCTAGATTTTGCCTGGGAGGAAGCGATAGAAGGACAAAAGCAGAGTTCAGGACAGACACAGTAAATCCAGGAGAGTTACTGTTTGATACCATCAACAGGGTCAATGGAGGTATAAATGGTCCCTATAAAGGTTAGAGGTTTTTTATGATTGTGTCCATGGCAACCAAGTGGCTTCAGAACAAAAGCTCATCATCTATACTAAAAATATACAACAGACAGGGTACATATTTAGTTTTGATTCTTCCAATATAATTACAACTTATAATCTTGCATAATGCTATTTACAATTTTTGGTGCTATTATGCCTTTGATAGGATGTCAGGAAGCCAAAATCTTTTACACTGAGCCAGTGAAGTGTGATTCATGTCTTTGCATGTCAGGACTCTAACGCTTTTTTGATGTATTGTCTGGTGAACTCTGCAGGATAATCTGGTGCTCCTAGCAAGTTATGTGAGAAATGTAGCACAATATCTAATATTCTTCCATGGGGTTTAAGCGGGATTTGGAGGCTTGAGGAACACTGAGAATCATTCGTGAATGATGCAGCAAGGAAAGCTGACTTACCTTAAAATTGCTGGGTTACACTGGTAGCTCTGAGATATTTTAAAATATACAGAAAAATGTTGGATGTGTTGTATTTGTAGGAGAAATCAAATGTAATAAATAATACGAGATAAGAAAATTTTTATTTACCCCATATTTCAGAATTTTTTTCTTGTTACAGCAGTTGAAAATAAGAATAACAACAGGCAGCACAGTAGTGCAGTGGTTAGCACTATCACTTCACAGCACAATAGTACTGGGTTTGACTCACTGGGTTTTATTATATGTTCTTTCTCTGCCTGCATGGGCCCTCTGTGGGTACTCTGGCTTCCTTCCACAATCCAACGACATGCTAGTTAGGTTAATTGGTGGTTCTAAATTAGCCGTAGGTGTGAATGTGAGCGTGAATAGTTGTCTGTCTCTCTTTGTTAGCCCTGCGATAGACTCCTGTACAGGGTCTTCCCCGCCTCCGCCTCTTGCCCTGTGACAGCTGGGACAGGCTCCAACACCCCCATGGCCCTAAACTGGATAAGTGGAAGAAAATGGATGAACGAATGGAATTAATAATAATAGTAATATAGAAAGTACAATGAATTGTTTCAAAATCAACAAAGCAAAATTGAAGTTAAAATGCCAAAATGAAATAGTAGATGAGTCTCTGCAAGGAAGTATATTATTATAGTTACTGAATGTCATATGAAAGGTTTCCTTTATCTGTCCTTCTAGGCAGCAAAGCTGAATCATTCTATTAGAGAATGTGCTCCATCACCTGTCCATTAAGTAGTGTAGAGGGTGATCAGGATTATCTATCATAGATAACAGTGACCTCCTCCCCACCACAGCTTCAAATGTGTCCAGTTTGCAGCCAATCACAGAAACAGCCTTCTAATCAGTTCGTTCAGTCTGGTGTGTGTCACAGGCTCCAGTGCTGCTCCCCTAGTAGACTACAACAAAGTGCAATGTGCTCAGCAAAAGTGACTGCCAACATTATGTTGAGCAAATTGAATGATCTTTGCTTTCCTTAGGAAATAGATAGATAGATAGATAGATAGATAGATAGATAGATAGATAGATAGATAGATAGATAGATAGATAGACAGATAGATAGATAGATGGATAGATAGATAGATAGATAGGAACACTTTTTAATCAGAGTATGGCATCAAGTCAGTTAAACTTCTTGGATATTGATCTGGTCAGGTAAGTAGATGAGGGGATAGTTTCAGTTTCAGCTGCTTTGTTAATGGAGTCAACAACAGGTGCACTAGAGGGGAAGCAATGAAGCGACCCTCAGAACAAGAATGGGTTTTCAGGTGGAGGTCACTGACATTTTTTCTGACTGCTTGATTGGCATTTACTATGGAATACCAGAACTGGCCACTTGTGCCCCGTGCTTTTTGCAGATGAGAGCGGGTTCACACTAAGCACATGTGACAGATGTGAAAGTGTTAGGAAGCTATTATTTTCTTGCACTGTGTATGTTTTGGTTTTGTGTTGTCTCTCTCTGTCTCCTTCATGTGTAGTGGTGTCACTGTGGAATTCCTGTCATTGAGCATGATGTCACCAGGGAATCCCTGTGAGTGGGTGTGGCCCTATGATTCACTCCTTGGTCTGCCGGTGCACCTGCATCCATTCTTCCATCAAGTTCACCCTACTTAGGAACTGGTCTGCCTGTCACTCATCGCCAGTTCATTACAGCTCGTTCAGCGAACCACCCTGGTGTGCCGGCTGACTCTGGAGTGGTCAGTCCCTCCTGGAAGGATAAACCACATCCCTTTAAATGCTGTTGATCACCCTAGAAACCTCTGTGACATTGGAAAAGCTCCTCAGTTTTGCCCACCTGCTTGTCTGCTCTCCTTTGTGGTGGAACGCTGCCCTTTCTGCTCAGCACCTGCTCATCCACTCTCTGTGAGCAGGGAGGTTTGCTTAGCTCTCTTGTGTTTGCCTGATTGATTTTTCTCAATAAATTAACAAGACTGTTAATTGTCTTGGTGCCTGCATTTGGGTCACCTCTGAGTATGACAGAAAGGGTCTAGAGAAGCCATGGAGAATGTTATGGTGCCTCTAACATCGTTTAGCATGACTGGTTTGATGTTGCGTCAACGATGGTTTAAGGAGGAATATTCATGGAGGAAAGTACAGGCCTCTAAAGCACCCTGACTGCCATTAGGTATCGGGATGAAATCCTTGGACCCACTGTCAGACCCTGCGCTTCTGCAGTGGGTCCAGGGTTCCTCCTGGTACACGGCAATGCCCGGCCTCATGTGGCAAGAGTATGCAGGCAATTCCCAGAGGACAAAGGAATTGATACCACTGACTGACCCCCGCACTTGCCTGACCTAAATTTATTAGATCACCTCTGGAACATTATACCCTGGTTAAAATCTGGGAGGAGATGCCCGAGGACACCATGCTTTGCATTGTTAGGAGCATGACCCCACATTTTCAGGCATGCATACAAGCATGCAGGGGCCATATAAACTACTGAGTACCATTCTGAGTTGCTGCAATGACATTTTGGCAAACTGGACTGGCCTGCTGCATCATTTTTTCACTTTGATTTTCAGAGTATCTTTGAATTGAGCACTTCTGAAGGTTGCTAATTTTTCACTTCCATCAAGCAATGTGGCAACCTTTCATTCCTAACACATTATCAGTATAGACATCAGCATGATTTTTTTACCCATCAATATCTGCCTTGAGGTGACTTATTTATATAATGCCAATTCACAAATGAATTTGATAGAATGTAATCTGATGTGCTTTCAAAGTGTTCCTTTAATTTTATGAGCAGTGTAGTTTAACATGCAACTATAAGATGTAGCTTCCTGATTAAGTCTAAAAGTCCAAATCATTTTAATACATAGTCATTTTATTGCAGTGAGTTCTGCTTTTTTCTTTTCCAATTATTGGCTCCTTATAGAAAGAGAGGTGAACCCTTAACGTATATGTAAAGACAAGACTTGCTCCAATTTTTGATCAGTTCAACCAGTAATGATGAGGACAAGTGACTCTACTCCTGAAATGAAATGTTTTGTGATCCTTTTGCTATCTGTTCACTGTTAATTAACACTGTTAATCAGCAACAGTCTGTGAACTGACCTCAGAGCCTCCAGTTTACAGTTGGGACTCTCCAATCCAGCAGACAACAGCTTGATTCCTGAACCCTTTAGGTTGTTTCTACTCAGGTCCAGTTCTTTCAAATAGGAGGGTGTGGACTTCAGCGCTGAAGCTACAACTTCACAGTGAATCTCTGCGAGTCCACACTCAGCAAGTCTATCATGGTACAAAAGAAGAAGTCATGATATTATTGACAGTAAAATCATTTTTGAAAATAGAGTAGTTAGGATGCATCCATAAAGAAGTATATAAAGTGCAAGAAGGCAGTTTTAAGGACATTTGTTTTTCTACTTCAGTTGTGATCTTTTGGACATTTGAGTCGGTGCAAGATCTGAAACATGAACTGAAAGCCAGATCCACAAAGACACAGTGTACTTTTTCTTGGTATGAAGCAATACTTTTGCTTCTTTATCATAATCTCTCTTCCTAACCTAGCTTCAACAACTCGTTCCCATTTCATCATTGTATGGCTTATCAACTTGATTCTTCTTTAGCTGTTACAGATTTGCACATCACCCTTATTCCTTAAGATCAGTACTAGAGCACTTGATCTCCATTTCTCAGGTATCTTCTCACTCTCCAAGAATGTGCTAAATAATCTGCTTAAAAAGTCTACTGCCATCTCTCTTAGACATCTCAGTACCTCTACAGGTATGTCATCTGGACTAACTGACTTTCCACTTTTCATCGTCATGTCCTTACTAACACTTTGCACTTCCTGATTTACTATCTTACCTCAATCTGACCTCTCGCTCTCATTTTCCTCATTCATCAGCTCCTCAAATTATTCCTTCCATCTTCTCAACACGCTCTCTTCACTCAAACATTTCCATCTCTATCCTTAATCTCCCAAATCTGCTGCACATTCTTTCTAGCTCAGTTTCTCTGTCTCGCCAATTGATAGCCTCTTCCTTTGAATACCTTCCTGTACATCCTTAATCCACCAACAAATCTCATTGTCTTCTTTTCTCTGTCCAGAGGACACGCCAAATATCTTCTTGGCTGTTTCCCTCACCACCTCAGCTGTACTTTCCCGGTCTTCTAGTAACTCTTAACTAGAACCCAAAGCCTGTCTCAACTCTTCCTTGAGCTCATTCTTCTTTCCTCAACTTCCACCATTGAATCCTTGGCTCTACCTTCACTCCCTTGTGCATGCTTTCCGAAGTCCTCATACAGACCACCATCTGTTGCTGCCTAGCTACTTCCTCCCCGACACCACCTTGCACTCTGCTAGCTCCTTCAGGTTGCACCTTCTTATGTAAGACATAGTCCACCTGTGTGCACCTTTCCCACTCTTACAGGTCAATCTATATTCATCCCTCTTCTTGAAATATATGTTTCCCACAGCCCCTTCATCCTTTTTGCAAAATCCACTACCATCTGTCCCTCCACATTCCTCTCCTTAACATCATACCTACCCAACACCTCCTCATCCCCTCTGTTCCCTTCACCTACATGCCCATTGAAGTCCGCTTCAATCACCACTCTCTCTCACCTGGGAATACTCTCTACCACCTCATCCAGCTTACTCCAGAAATCCTCTTTCTCTTCTAACTGGCATCCAACATGTGGGGCATATGCACTAACAACATTCAGCATCACACCTTCAGTTTCTAGCCTCAAAGTCATAATTCTGTCTGACACTCTCTTCACCTCCAGAACACTCTTCACATACTCTACCTT
>VUQH01082208.1:0-13452 GCA_015106775.1 Etroplus canarensis | reverse complement strand
GCTCATGTTGAGAAGTTTGGAGACAAAGTCAGAGAGGCAAGGCTGAGATGGTTTGGACATGTTCAGAGGAGGGATAGTGGATATATTGGACAAAGGATGTTGAAGATGGAGCTGCCAGGCAAGAGGAAAAGAGGAAGACCACAGAGAAGATTTATGGATGTAGTGAAGGAGGACATGCAGAGGGTTGGTGTGAGGGAAGAGGATGCAAGGGATAGGGTGAGATGGAGGCAGATGATCCGCTGTGGCGACCCCTAATGGGAGCAGCCGAAAGAAGAAGAAGAAGAAGTTTAATTACAGCTACCTTAAAAGCATGTGGTACATTTCCCTTTATTCAAAACTGAAGCATTAATGAATGACAAGACCTCTTTGAAATGTCTTGTTGGGATGGGGTCTGACAGACATGTTGATGGTTTGGAGAAGGTAATTACTGAACTTAGCTCAAAGAGGTCAGTAGTGTCCCCTGGTAACGTAGTGGTTTGCGCAGTCGCCTTACAAGCGAAAGGTCCCTTGTTTGATCCCAGGCGACTCCTTGGTGGAGAATACAAGGGAGCAGCTGAAAGGTACATTTCATCTAAGAGAGGTCAGTAGGAGAGAAGCAGTCCAAACATCAGCAGCAATTAAAGTTACCATACTCAGTGGCATGTCTATGGGTAAAGTATGAATATTTTTTTCACAGTTGGATAAAAATTGATATGTGAAGTTGTCACTATTGAGAGTTAAAGGAATACATGGCTCAATAGAGGTCTGACACGTTGTCAGCCTGGCCACGGTGCTGAAAAGAAACCTGGAGTTGTTCCTGTTCTATCACTGACAAGCGGTAAGATGTCCTAGCTTTATGGAGGACTTTTTAATAGATTAACAGACTTTTCTCCAGGCCAGATGAAGGTGTTCTAAATTAGTGGGGCACCATTTCCTATCCAGTTTATGTGTTACCTGCTTTAAGATGTGCATTTGCGCATTAAACCAGGGAGTCAAACTTTTGTTTTGTTGCTTTCTTTTTTAGAGGAGCCACAGTATTGTTGTACATAGTGAGGTTGCGACCCTATTAACAAGATAGTCGACGTATATTGGTGTAAAGTTTAGGTAGCTTCTCTGCATTGTGTTGGCACATGACACTGCAGGAAATGATAATGATGGATGAACACTTTCCTTAAATTTAGTCACAGCCCTTTCCGATAAATATCTACTGTAGGGATTTTTTCCCCAGTGCTGTGTAGTCCATTATTGTAAACTCAAATATTATTAAGAAATGGTCAGACAAAAGAGGATTTTCAAGAAGTACTATTAAATGATCAGTTTCTATGCCATATGACAGGACAAGATCAAGAGTATAAATAAAATGGTCTGTTGGTTCGTTGACATTGAGTGAAAAGCCAATTCAATCTAATATTGAATTTAAATAAAGTGTTGAGGCTGTCATTTTCAACATCTACATGAATGTTAAAATCATATGTTGTAATTATTTTATCTGAACTGAACACTAAATCAGATATAAAGTCTGAGAATTTATATAATAACTCTGAATAAGGGATAGGCACACAATAGACAACGACAAATAAAACTTGTTTTTGAATTTTCTGGTTAAGGTGACCAAGGCTAGGAGTGAGACTTTTAAATGAATTGTAACTCTGTCTAGGTATTCAGTTGATCAGTAAGCTAAATTACCAGGCGAGAGGCGGGATACAGCCTGGACAGGTCACCAGTTGATCACAGGGCTAATACATAGGGCCAGACTGCAAAATGAAAGTCACATTAAGAGTTAGACATATCAAGTTTATTGACATGGTTTTGTTTAATCAGTCATTATAAAAATATCCTGAATCTTATTGTTATTGATCACCCATAGTGCTTTCTTACATACAAGTTCTTCCACATAATCATCATACTATTCTGATTACAATTTTACAAGCCACTGTACAGCCAACTCACAATAAGCCATTAGTAATCATTACCATGCCAACCACTCCTTGTATGAGACATTTGATAAAGCAAAATACATCCTGACATAAAAGATTAAATCTTTAATTTTTGTTTTGCCTTTACAGCTCTATCACTATGAGATTTGGCTTGTAGAATCACATTTTTGATGTAGTTGCCTGCCTCTTTTTAGTTCAGTGACTTTTTGAAGCCTCTGTACTCCCTACATTGCTCTGTATCTCTGCTGCAATGTGGCTTCAAAATGACAATGCAAGTATAAAAGATTTTCTTATGGCAAATGGATAAATGGGACTGTCTTTATACTTAGCAAAGAAGTACTTGTACTGCTCAGTTTTCTGCCTTAAGGATTTCCATTTGTGTGCTATACATGTTAGCTTGTTAACTTGTCGCTAAATTAAAAAAGGTGGGCCAGATTAAAATTTGCAAAGGCATGGATTTGATCCCTGGGCCTTGAGTTGTATGTATGTTCTTAGTGAAAAATTGAGCCACTGAGTTCCATTGTATTTCTAAATGCTAGTATTTCTTCTTGAATGGAGTCTTATAGTAAGCATCAATAGGTAGCACTGTAAATTTGTTGACAGTATATATGTTGTCTTAAAGATTGCACCACTGCCAACTGCTGCTATGCAGAAAGTCATATAGAGAAGTGCAGGATGACAAAACATAAATATCCGTCCAGCAATATTCTCTGCCCTCATTTTGCCCTAATGCTAAATGATAGGTGATTATTAGCAGAGGTCTTTGTATAGGCAGGTGAAATTGACCTTTTTCCCTATCTGACAGTCGGTAGTGCTGTCTCAGAAATTAATTGCCATGTTAAATCATGCTAAATGATTTGATCAAGAAATGCAAAAGGGCATACTGTTTCAAGGCCATACAAGATAACAATGTCAAATAAAATTTATGACATAGAAAGGAGAATCTATAGTCTGGTGGTCCTGCAATAATGATTTTAAAGACTCCTGAGACACCAAAAATTTTTAATTTGCTGTTCACCAAGATATTGATGAATAAAAAGAAAGCCATTAAAGTTCTCATATGTCATCATTAGCAGTGTATGCTTGTTTTCAACCAGCTATTTGCTCTTACTCTATGACATAGCAAGCTTATAATGTACTCTCTTCCAACCTGGAGGCCCTGTGCTCGGTTTGTGCTGGATCTCTTATAAACTGAAGGCTGGTTTAATTTTTTTTAAAGTTTCTAGAGTGTATAACATTCACTGAAAAGGCTACATAAAGCTTCTGTGACTAAAATTGTAGCATTTCTTGTGGTTCATTTTTGTTAAAAATTTGTATTCAGGACATAGCAAAATAGAAGATCCATACTGAAGCAGTTTTCACTAAGTCAGCATTTATTAATGGTAACTCAAAAAGATAAACTGAATGAACTAAGAAATAGATGCCAACCCCTAAGGCACCAGTCTAGGAGGAGAAAGAGCCATGTTGGGAGGCATTTTATTTTAGTATAATAGCAGAATACAAGAGTAGATGTACTTTTAAATTAGTTCATGGAAAATATCTTTCAGCAGCTGGCGTCTATGCAGCAGCTAATATGTATAGCTAGTAAAACAGAGCAATGTGAGTTTGAGTTCTGTATTTATTGTGAACATCACAATTAAGAGAATGCTGTGTTAACTGGTGTAGGCTGTTTAGTTAACATTTGAAGTGGAACCTGTCAGTAACCTGTTGTGCATTGTGTTTAAAATCACTTCTTCAACAAATGACTATAAAGCTCTGACAGACAAAGAGAATATTTAGGATGATGTTATAATACATCCACAAAAAGATGTATGTAGTGTAACATTAATTAAGGGCTGGGATTTTGGATACAAACAATCAAATGCATGCGTCCAGGCATACTGTATCTTTAATATGCTTTTTTCACACTAAGGTCATCTACTGATTTGTGTCAAGGTCAAATGTCTGTTCTATGCATCAACATAGGATTAAACATACAATCTTCTCACACAGACAGGGAGACCATAATCTGTCCACGTCTATAAATTTTTACACATTTCTATGCAGCCTCTTACTTTTGAGTGGAACTGGCTCTCTGCAGCACTGCCTCAGTCAGAGCATGGGGAGGGTAGCCACTGTTCCACTGTCTTTCTTTGCTCTTATCAATTTTAGGCAGACAATTAGGGGATATACCATGGTGCTTTGATGTCACTGTCAGCCTCATGGTCTTTTGAGCCAAGGCTTGATCAGCTCTAATTCCAACTAGAGTACAGTGTTTGAAGCTAGTAAGACAACAATTTGTATGAAGCAGTTGTTGTCCAGTTAATGCAAGAACCAGTCTGGAGGTAAATGCACTCTGATCTGAGATCTGCACATGACTCATACATCAAATTGCATATGTAGTAGAGACAGAAGTCCACAAGTGCAAATAGGCAGATAAATGTCCAAAATCGCACATATTGTTATATTTAATTTGCAAGCGTCACACATGAACACACACGTTTGAATAGTCTTGATTTGGCTGATATGGTATGAACAGGGCAGCATGTAGTGATGGTTTTAACATGAGCACAGTGCAAAAAATACAGTAATACCACATTGTGGTTACTGGACAAAGGCATGAGCGAGGGAGAGAGGAAGGTGAGGTTGTTAAAGCGAGGAATGACATAACCTGGCTCTAAGCCCAGTTTCCTGAGAGCTCACCGCCTTTCCTGTTGCTATGGTTACTTGCAGCAAGTTGCCAAGTGAGGATGGTTCCGTCATCAGCAACGAATCAGAGAAGCCCAATTCCGGCAGGGGCCTGACGGTGTCGAAAATCACAGCACAGCAGAAACTGACAAAGGAGGAGACTCGCAAGAGGGATGGTGAGAGTCACACGTTGATGCAAGTCCAAATAATCTGCTCTACAGCTCCTTTGCAGATGAGGTCAGGTGTTTTACAAATGTCAAAAATATTTTTCCCTTTCCTCCTACTTGAAACACTTCTCCAGTCTCAGTGTCTCATGAACGAGGTACCATAACAGAAATTTAGCACCAGTGCAGGTTTTTTACAGTCCCAAAGGTAGCTGTTCAGCAGTAAGCATAGATGGATCTGATGAATATGCATGAAACAGAGACTCTGCTGGCATAGTACTGTATATCAGACTAGTGGATACTATAACAGATTCACACAAACACATGCATGAGCACATCTGCTAATGTACAATAGAAAAACTGCAGAATGACTACGTGAAGTCACTCTTCTCTGCTCTTTTAACGTGGTATGCAGTGTAAGTGAAAGCCACTGAAGCTAAATGTTCTACATGTGGCTGTTGTGAGTTAAATTAATCTAATTCAAACTTTCTATAAATTGGATCAGGTTTCTTAGATTATGATTTTTTTAATGGTAAGATTTGAATAATTCATCAACTGAGTTAAGGGAAGCTGGATCAGAATGTAGTTTGTCTAATGTTGAATGAGGAGCAAAAGTGCAGTGTCAGTTTCTGTCATTCATTACAGAAGCAGTGCCACAACTTTGTAAGCCAAACTACCTTTGTAATCTATTGTCTCTGTCCACCAACTCATTTGCTGACACAGACAACTGATGTTTGACATAATCCCAAAGGAGCAAAGGTGACAAGAACCCTTGGGTGGGTGGATGTGGGTGGCTATCGGTGAGAGAGAGAGAGGGAGTGTAGCAGTGTATTCCACTTTGACTGGCAATGCAATGATTAGAGGTATTTGTAGTCTCTTTGTGAGTGTACTCCTTCTCTGTTCTTCAGATCCATATGATACCTCCTCTGGCTCCCTGCAGCTTATTTCCATAAAACCTGTGGTGGCTCAGACCAACTACTCACACCCGGGATCTTCTGACCGCAGCCAGGACTCAGCCATCGTCAATGGAGAGGTGATGCATACACACACATCCACACTACGACAGATGCACAAAAACTGACATAAACAATTTCACATTGTATAAATATTTTGTCTTTCAGCACATATTAAGAGAAGAAAACACAATTTTCTGCCCAACCTGGAATGCATTTCAGTAATGTCTCATAAGCATGTGTTTGTGTGTCTCTGCATGCTTCTCTCTCAAGTTTAAAATAAACAGACCTCAGCTGGAAAAAAGATCACATGTATCTGTGCACTAACCACAGAATCTTATATAAAAAATCTTATATAAATAAATATTTACAGATGACACAGCAAAAAAATTAAAGGAACACTTTGAAAACACATCAGATCTCAGTGGTAAAACAAAAATCAGGGCAGATTGTTTGATGGAAATGAAAATTATCAGCCTACACCCTGTCTTTAAAGACACCCTGAGAATCAACGTGAAACAAAGATGCTGCAAGTTAGTCCATTTTGCCAAAATGTTATTGCAGCAACTCAGAATGGTAGTAGTTTGTATGGCCCTCACATGCTTGTATGCATGCCTGACATACTCCTCATGAGACGACAGGTCATGTCCTTGGGGATCTCCTCCCACCTCTGGACAAGGGCATCACCGAGCGCCTAGACAGTCTGAAGTGCAACCTGGTGGCATTGGATTGACTGAAACATAATGTCACAGAGGTGTTCTATTGGATTTAGGTCAGGTGAGCATGGGGGCCAATCAGTGGTATCGATTCCTTCATCTTCCAGGAACTGCCTGCATACTTTTGCAGCATGAGGCCAGACATTGGCGTCTACCAGGAGGAACCCAGGACCCACTGCACCAGCAAAAGGTCTGACAATGGGTCCAAGGGTTTCATCCCTATACCTAAAATCACATGGCACCAGTGGTGGACCTGCCAGTTCTGGTATTTTATGGTAAATGCCAATCAAGCTCCAAGGTGCCAGGCAGCAAGCACAGGATCCACTAGTAGATGTCGGGCCCTGAGGTCACTCTCATGAAGTCTGTTTCTCTTTGGTCAGAGACATTCAAGGTCATTTTGTAGGGCTCTGGCAGTGCTCATCCCGTTCCTCGTGGCATAAAGGTACAAATACCAATCCTGCTGATGGGTTAAGGACCTTCTACAGTCCTGTCCAGCTCTCTTAGAGTAACTGCCCGTCTACCGGAATCTCTGTGCTGGGGGACACAGCAAACCTTCTGGCAATGGCACATATTGTTGTGCCATCCTGGAGGAGTTTGACTTGGCTCATGAGAAGAAATGCCCAGCACATCATAAGAAGCCCCCGAGCAGCCTAAACCTATTGCAGCATAACTAAGCCCTAACCATAAGCTTTATCAAAAAGGAAAGTTTTAAGTCTAATCTTAAAAGTAGAGAGGGTGTCTGCTTTCCGAATACAAACTGGGAGCTGGTTCCACAGGAGAGCGGCCTGATAGCAGAAGGCTCTGCCTCCCATTCTACTTGCTACCATTCAGTTGGATGATTAGATTGTTGTATTAACAAGTGGTTGAACAGGTATACTTAATAAAGTGGCCAGTAAGTGTGTACTGTAAGCTTATCCAAGTGTTATTTCCCAAAATCATTTCCGTTCATTTTAGTAAACTTGAAATAATTCAAAAGAAAACCTGGAGGTAGATGGTTCAATAAAGTAATATTTGGTTTTTATTTCTTCATGCTGATACAATTTAATGATATAAATGAAAAATAATCATAATGTCTCTCCCTGAGAATTGAACAGTTTCCTCTTTAGAGCTTCATATTCTAAAGAACTTTCATATTCATATAAGAATATAAAGAATTTTCCTTTCACACCTGCCTAAGACAAACCATTACCAAATACAGCAGAAATCTGTGTCTGCTTTTGTTCTGATCTTCCCATGTTCTATTTCATTCTGTGGTCTGTCCTCTCTGCAGGTGAACTTGGCACTGAAGCAGAAGTCAGACATTGAACACTATAGGAACAAGCTGAGGCTCAAGGCTAAGAGGAAGGGCTATTATGATTTTCCATCCACCAATGGCAGCAACAGTGTCCGAGCTGTTGCACAGAGACAGCGACACGGTCATGAGAGCGTTGTTGGTGAGCATTCCAGACCACAGGAACCTGATGATGAGCGAGGTTCTACTTATGTCAAGTCTCACAGGAGGTAAGAAAAAAAAATCCATGCTTATGCAGGAGTTTTAAGGACCTCTCATTAACATAAAAGCTTGACCAACCACAAGTGCTGCAGGTAACATACAGTTCATATTGGTTGATTGGACTTTTAACCATGGGCAGTTATCCATCTCTGCTCACCCCTACCTTTTAATTAGCTTACAGATAAGGTGAAGTTCTTTCTCTGATATTGTCATTATCCTGTCTTAGTAGGCAGTGAGAGTCCATAAGGCCTTTCTGATTAGGCTGGTCCAAATCCAGAGTTTTCATAATGGCGATAAGAGGATTGGCAGGGTGTTGGATAGTCCACTGTGCTGGTTCTGTCCTGTTTAAGCTTTACAGATGCACAATATCATGTACAGCATTTGGTTCACAAATTTAGGTCAGTGTGTTAACTACCTCTTCACACCAGATTGACATATACCAGCTGTGTTCAAAACAGGAAATCAGCTTGTGTGTTGACTATTTTTATAAGCCAGCCTGATGATCACGAAAAGAACTATTTACTGTCAAAATTTTGTGTGCATGCCCAGCAACATTACTGATTTTACTGATTTACTGTTATTGCTTGACATTTTATTTTGTAGTATTAGATAATATATTTTTTTAAAAACCTCTTAAGGATAGAGTCATATTTAGAACAGTTATTTAAAACCGTCCATATAACATGTACTTCATCTGTGCCATAACTTCAGGTAACTTTTTATACTTTTCCCCACCCTGTTCATCATGTCTGGCTCAGTAAAGCCTGCAGCGTTCATTGTAGCAGACCTTCCCTCATCCCTCACCCTTCACCCCCTTTCACTGCAGATAAATTAAAACCAAAACAGTAAATGTTTTAAATTAATAACTACCCCAAAATTTATTTGCATTGAATTCACTCTTTACTCTAATTGGCAGGCACTCGCAGGTAGGGCAGACGGCCTATCGAAGCAGACAAAGCCTAAGCAGTCCGAGCCCTGGGGGAACAGAGATGGACCTGCTTGTAATGAGAGAGAGACCCAGGAGAGGCATACGCAACAGCGGCTATGATGTGAGTTGTATTTCAACACCAAACCCTGTCTACCTAACTAGATCAGCTGAGTAGCAGTTAAGACTACATAGTCTACATAGCTTCAAATCTATTTTAAAATTCTACACAAATGTTCACGTCAGTGGTATATTAAAACTTTGGTGATTTTAATTGCTGTTCTTGTCCTTGCTGGTTGTGAAGAGATCCCCTGATGGGGAACAAACTCCACAGGCCTCACTGTGAGTAAAAGCTATTTCCACAGCTCAGCCAAAACTGTAATGAGGGTTCTTCTGTCTGTGGTAGACAAACAGAATGAATATCTTTTAAAGTTATTCTTTTTAGTGCAGATTTTCCCCTTCACATTTCTGTGGACAGTGTTACTGTAAGCTGCTGTGCAGTGGGGGACACTTAAAACAAGAGGGAGTTTTGTAAAGAGATAGAGCAAAATATGGAATAGCAGCTTGATTAGACTAAAACTGTTTCTCACATGTGAACTGCTGCCTTTAACTTTTCTCCTCACACCGTCCAGCAGAGCTGTATGTGAGAAACACATGTCTTACTCAGTTGAAGAATACAGCAGATAATTAATTTACATCAGAAGAGTGGACAACATGTGTCTTGCCTCCTGCAAGCTTTACCCCTGCAGTGCCCTCACCTGAACCAAACTGAGTGTTTCCAGTAGTGAGACAGATTATCTCCTGAAGTGTGTGCTACATTTGCAAAAGGGCAAAGCTTCAGCTGGACATACAGATTTATTTTAACACATAAAGAGGACTTTCTCCCCAACCACTTTACACTGGAATTGCATTAAGAGATCTTATCATGTCGAAGAGTACTGTTTGTAAAAGCCTCTCTAAAGACAGACTAAAGATAGAAAATGGAATCTAGCCATTACATTTTCCAAAAGTGTAAAAATGTTCCATACTAAATGTGTAGCACCTACTTTTACAAAGCAATTGACTGAACAACACTAAAAAGTGCTAGTAATTTTTAATATCTTATTTATTTAATATCTTATTATTAGATCATTTGGAACCTACTGTATGTGTAGAAGGCTGATGCACAAGCAGCATTTATTTTTTCAGTGTATTACTGACATGCCAGGGATGTACTGTTCAATTGTGTGCATGTTTCTCATCAAATCCATTTTGATGATAATTAAAAAACGACCATTATTATGGAATTAAAAGATCAAAATCAATCAGTGCTAGAACGCAGCCTTTCTGTCCTTGCAGCAACAGAGCTTGAAATAAGTTATATTCTGCTCAGGTGTCGTTTAAAGTGTGCCCCAGCCAGCTGAAGGTAGAAAAGTGGTTCATTCATAATTAAGAGTTAAGATTTATTGGGTCCTGACTTTTTGATATATAATGCATCTCAGGATGACGGATTTATGTCTCAACTGTTTTATTGGTCCATTATGGTTTTGTGTTTGGCTTTTTTCTGTCATGAAGCCTGAAAACAAGTATCTTAGCTCCTGAGAGCAATCAGACAGGCCATCTCTAAAGACTGCTTTCATTCTAAGGTAGTGGTGGAAATATTTCACTGAACTTTCACTGACCTGCCAGCCTTTTGACTTCTCATGGCAGGAAAATAAAAGGTGTGACTGGGTCTGATACCTGTAGTGTATGGTGACTTACTAGCTTGGTGTAATGGGACACTTATGTGGAATGTTACTTAAAACATTACAGTAACTGTGTGCTTTTCCTACTATTACAGATGATCTGTCTGCTCTGGCAGTCCTGTACTTTCACTTTACATAGAACAAGTTTTTGAGGGTACAGAGTGGCTGCATGAGCAAATTACTGTGTTAAAGTCTTTGTTGCCAACTTTTTAGCTCTGTTAGAAATATGGCATAATGTCAAGTATAAGCTACAAGATCCTTTTCAGAACTCCTGGCCCTGTTGAATACAAAGGGACTGGTGTAGCTGTAGGCTAGATCAGTGCAGATGCGCTTCTCTGCTGCTGCATGTTGCAGTGGGCACTGATTTATGAGGTGTATCATGCAAGGTCTCCCATGGCTAGCTTGTAGTCACACAGGAAGTAGAGCAGCCTCAGCTGATATTCATTTATCATTTAATATGAGGAATGAATTCATGTTGTAAAAGTGGTGGTATGAAAAGATGGAGGAAGTTTAGAATGTGAGAAAAAGATGAAAAATTCAGATTGACTAAGATGAAAAGTGAATACACAGAGTTGAGAAGACAATGGTGGTCTATAAAGTGTAAATGACTTTTCGCATAAAGTTACTGTAACCAAGCCGTAACAACACTGGATCAAACTCATCCAGCAAATTAATCTAAGACAGTCACGAGTAAAATGTGTCAGCCTCTTCTAGCTCAGTCAGCAATTTGTCAGCAACCAGCTGAGAGAGTTACAGATGGCATGATAGAACTTTGATAGTAATGTTTCAGAATTCTCAGGTTATATCTGTTAGTATCCATCCAATTCAGTGTGGAAAAGGAAAAAAAAAATTATAATTAGATGAAGTTGAAATTAAAGGATGCCTTGCCAAGTGCCCACTCCTTTAAAGTCACATACAAACAAGCCATCACCATAAAACTACCATTAAACTGACACTTTAACCTTTTCAGGTCTATGTCAATATTGGTGTGACCCCAAAGTCTAACCCTGTGTTTTGGAGACAAGCAATAAGTACTTTTTTGGAAAATATTTAAATGTTTTTTTAAAATGTGTGTCAATTAGACTGATTACTTCTTTGTCCTCTGATTGCGAAGACAGAAAAAAACACCTGGAAGCACTTGTAGAGTGCATATTTCTGCCAAGGCTAGGTTTGCCTTATCTGCTTATCCCTCTGATAGCATAGTTAGGATTGGGGTTAGGGTCACCACTGATGATGAATTAGACCTTGGAAGATTAAACTTGTGCCAAAATAACATATCTCATTAGTCTCATTTGTGTGTCCTATTACGTGTTTTTTGTAACTGTGTTCTTATATAATTTAGAAGGACTCAAAGAGCACAAACCTCCACCAAGGCCCTCCATGATACCATTACACTGGAAACAACAGTACCATAATAATTTTACACTCATTTGATTTCTTGACCATGAAAACATACCTCTAGCACTTAGAATCACACTGATATCATTGTTATTTCATAAGTTGTTCAAGAAAAACTAATTAATGGTAGTTTTCTAACCATTCTAGCTCCATAACTGATAAAGATAGCTTTCTACTGAACCAGTAGAGTTTCAGCTACATTTTGATCTCATTCACAAGTCTGTGGCATTATTTGCTAACTCAAAGTAACAATTTTCTCATGAACCCTGTATACACTAAGGCTCAAAAGTTTGGGATCACTTGCAAATTTCATTTTTTACCCAATGAAAAACCCGTTTTCACAAACAATTGTATCCTTGTCACAAACAGTTGAAATTAATCAGATGATATTTAAGAATGATCTACACTTTACTATAGAGGCCTATTTTCAGCAACTGTCAGTCCTCTGCATCAGTCTCCTGGTATGCCTGCTAATCCAAGTTCATCATTTTATAAGGCTGATTGATTATTAGAAAACCATTTTGAAATTGTGTTGCACAGCTGAAAACTGTTGTACTAATAAGGGAGTTAAAAAGGGAGCATGGCCTTCTTTAGGTTAGTTTAGTGTCTGAAGCATCAGCAGTTGTTCGTTTGTTTACAGGCTCAAAAGGGCCAAAAAGAAAGAACTTTCTTTAGAGACCAGTCAGTCTATTGTTGTGCTTAGAAAGGAAGGGTATTCAATTAGAGAAATTGTAAGGAAACTAAAAATCTTGTACCATGCAGTTAACTACTCCCTTCAGAGATCAGCATTAACTGGCTTTAACAAGGACAGAAAAAAAGTGGGAGGCCCTGATGAACAACTGTGCAAGAAGACAAATATTGGAGAGTGTGTAGTTTAAGACAAAGATGCCTCACAGGTCAACTGGCAGCTGCACTAAATACTGTAGTACTCGTCACATACCAATGTCTGCGACTTCAGGATGCTGGACTTCAGGGCAGATTTGCCAAGAAAAAGCCATATCTCAGACTGGCCAATAAAAAGAAAAGACTGAGATGGGCAAAAGATAACAGACACTGGACACTGGAAGACTGAAAAAAAAGGTGCTGTGGACAGATGAGTCCAATTTTGAGATCTTTGGATCAAATAGAAGAACATTTGTGAGATACTGAACAACTGAAAAGATGCAAGAACAGCGCTTAATACCATCAGTCAAACATGGTGGAGGCAGCGTGATGGTCTGGGGGTACTTTGGAGGTGGTAAAATAGAAGATTACAGAATAGCAGGGACCTTGTGGAAAGAAAGCTATAACAAGACTTTGCAAAGCCATGTCATATCCTGTGGACAGCACTTGATTGGGGCCATTTTCATTCTACAACAGGATAATGACCCAAAACACACCTTCAAAATATTTGTAAGAAATATTTAAAGAATAAGCAGTCAGCCAGAATTCTGACTGTAATGGAGTGGCCAACACAGTCCCTAGATCTGAACCCTATTGAGCAGTTGTGGGAGCAGC
>VUQH01082207.1:0-16287 GCA_015106775.1 Etroplus canarensis | reverse complement strand
GAAATGAATTTAAAATCCTTCTACTCACTTACAAAGTCTTGAACAATCAGGCCCCATCCTATCTTAAAGACCTCATTGTGCCATATCTTCCCATTAGAGCACTTCTCTCTCAGAGTGCAGACCTACTTGTGGTTCCTAAAGTTTTTCAAAGTAGAATGGGAGGCAGAGCCTTCAGCTATCAGGCCCCTCTCCTGTGGAACCAGCTCCCAGTTTGTATTCAGAAAGCAGACACCCTCTCTACTTTTAAGATTAGACTTAAAACTTTCCTTTTTAATAAAACTTATAGTTAGGGCTTAGTTATGCTGCAATAGGTTTAGACTGCTGGGGGGCCTCTTATGCTGGGCATTTCTACTCTATCCACCGCTTTTCACTCCCCATGCATTTATTTGTTACTGCTGCATGTCATTAAATGTTGTCTTCTCTCTCCCATAGTCTGTGTCTCTCTGCTCTCCTTCCTCTCCTTTCTTTCCCCTCACCCCTAATTGGATGAGGCAGATAGCTGCCCCTCCCTGAGCCTGGTTCTCCTGGAGCTCTCTTCCTTTTAAAAGGGAGTTCTTCCTTCACTTCTTTTCTTCTTTCGGCTGCTCCCATTAGGGGTCACCACAACAGCTCACCTGCCTTCATCTCACCCTAAACCTTGCATTCTCTTCCCTCACACCAACACCCTGCATAACTTCCCTTCCTACAGTTATCAATAGTTTGCATACAGGGATCGTCTCATTGTGGGGGTTTTCCCTCTAATACTGTAGAGTCTTTACTGTAAAGTGCCTTGAGGCGACTTTTGTTGTGAATTCAGAATCAGGATACATCATTCATCCCAGGGGGAAATTGCTTGCAATACAGTCACTCCATTATGTATATATAAATATAAACATGAAAGATGGAAAAATACAGATAAGAAGATAAAATATATGAGAGCACCCCACATGCAGAGAGTTCAGCGTGTGGCATAAGTGGTTCAAGGCTAAACGATACTATTTACAGTATGGCGGTAGGGAATAGTCCAGTATTCAAGGGGAAAGAGCTATAAAGTTTAAATTGGCAGTATATGAATACAACTCAATTGAACTGAATTAATTTCATTATGTTGCGATAACAACATTTGTTTCCTCATGTAAATGTGTCAATTTATTAGCAGAAACTATTTGTTTACTCAATATCACAGGGTAATTATGGAGACCTTGGCAGTCATCAGGATGACCCCTTGTCTGGTTAGTTGGGGACTTAACAAGCTCACCAGGATCACAAAAGTGCACATGCCTGTGAAGCAGAACTAATGTTAATGTTATTGATATACCTGTTACACTTTCACTGAAATACAGTACGATATGCTGATCAATAATAGGTACTCCTTGAGCAGATATTTTCAGCTAAAATCTGTTGCTACTGTGGTGTCAAAATGTTTCTTAACATTATGACCACCTGGATATTATTGTATGGTTCCCCTTTTGCTGCCAAAACAGCTATGACTTATCAAGACATGAACTCACTGATTCACCACTGCCTTCGACCACTTTTGATAGATACTGACCACTGCAGACTGGGAACACCCCACAGGAGCTTCACTTTTGGAGATACTCTGACCCTGTTGTCTAGACACCACAACTGGTCAAACTTGCACAAATCCTTAAGCTTGCCTCACTTCTTGCCTAATATATCCTACCCAGTAACAGGTGCCATGATGAAGAGATATTCAGTGTTATTCACTTCACCTGTCAATGGTCATAATGTTATGCCTGATAAGTGTACACACTGACATTAAATTAAAGAGGGGTGAGGATGAAGAGGCTGTTTTTCCCAGTAACAGTACTAGTGCACTTTATTACGGACACAGAAGAGATTTTACTAATTCAAGTTCCTTTGTGAAAATAGGTCCACTCATGAGTGCTACTGTTCATGTCTTACTTAACCATTTTATTTTCTGCTTCTCCAAGGTGAAAAGGAAAACCACCGTTTGCAGAAAACAGTGCACTTTAGTTCCTTCATTAAAGGGAATTAGTGATGAGTCACTCTCATGCATGCATCTTCAGTCTTTGCTTTCTTTTACACATCATCATTGATGATGAAAATATACATAAAATTAAAAATACACAGATTTAGAGACCATCAAAAATAACTGCAAGCATGGCTATAGTTTATATAATGTATGCATGTACACTACAGTTATTGTGGACCTTTGGCTATCTCTGTGGATAATGCTGTGAATGACAGAAGAGATCAGGATACAAGATATGATCATAGAATCTGGGTATCCATCAATAAAAATTAAAAAAAATACAGCTGATTTAAATTTGACTCCTCATGTTATCTCCAGATGGCTTCAAATAGAGATTCTAGAGCAAACATCTTCAACAGCTTCTCTTTAAAACTGTCCTGACTTCACGGAGTGGGGAGCAGGATCAAGATCTTCTTCTTTTTTTGACATTCCCAATGTTGTGGGCAATGAAGTCACATTTTACCTTGCGTTATAAATCAAATCTAAGTTAAATAAATCAGAGTTATAAATCTGGGAGGAGACCCCGGGGAAGACCCAGGACATGCTGGAGAAACTATGTCTCCCAGCTGGCCTGGGAACACCTTGGGGTCCCCACTGAAGAGCTGGAGGAGGTGGCTGGGGAGAGGAAGGTCTGGGCTTCTCTGCTTGAACTGCTGCCTCCACGACCCAGACACCAGAAAAGTGGTAGAAGACGAGAAGAGATGTTATAAATCAAGCGTTCCTTTCTTTTACAGAGCTCCACTTTCACTCCTCCCTATCCAAAATGAAGTAAAAAAGTGTAAAAGGTTTTGATAAATAAACCTGTGGGAGGATCTTTACTGAGTTAAAGCTGCCTTTGTCTCTGCATGGCCCACAGTCACCCGGTCTGCGTTTTGTGGTGTGTGTACCTCAGTTCTCCACTGCACTACCTTGCAGGTCTCCCAGTGTGTGCAAGTCTTGGGCCTCTCTCTGGCCTCTTCTACCACTTATGGGACCAATTTTTGTCCTCGGGTATAGATGTGAAAAAGATGCATGCTACCTCCATCAAGGAGGTCATGTTTTTACGGGTATATGATTGTCTATTTCTAATTCAGCTATAGCTTTTTATTTTTATCAAAATCAGACTCAGAATACTTTATTAATCTCCGGGGGAAAATTGCTTCTTTTCATTTAAATTTTTTGATCATACTTCCTGATCATCAAATTTCTTCATGCCTGAATGTCGAGATCTTTGTGTCTCGATGGGATTTATGTCTATGACAATAATGTGACCAATAATGTGGTCAGGCAGGGCTGGGGATGACTGAGTGAAAAGCAAGGCTTTACCAGAAGTCCTTTTTATTTTTTTAATTTTGTAATTTACACTGTTATGGTTTATCTTATGAAAGGAAAAGAAAGTAGGGGTGGAGGGGGATGGATGGAGAAAATATGGGAAGGGATCATTGTTGCGTTATTTCATTCTTTGAGTCACTTCTGTGGCTCTGATGAAGCTTCCTCTTCTTTTACAAATAATAAATTATTTATAACAAAAAAGGGCAAGCCAGAGCGAATCCTTAAATCCTAGCAACCCAAGGCTTGTTTATAAATGACATTAACTAAAAAAAACAGACACTGTCAAATGATTTTTAACAATTAATGGAGACACGATGGCATCTAAAATTAATCATTGGCTAAAAGGGAAAAAAAACAACAACAAAAATCCACATCCCCCAGGATGTATATATTTTAAAACTCACACATGTGATACATATTATCCAGTGTGATCTGAGAGACACTAAATGGCTTATTGCAGGACTGAATATATGATTATAAAGTTTTTCTGTGACAGATTTCACCCTGTCGGGATGCTGGGGATCACTGCTACTGCCAGCAAATTCCTTGAGCTACACTCACAGCGTCAGCAAACCCTCCAGTCAGTACACACACAGTAATATATATTTATACAGAACAAGAGATACATACACACTCACATACAGCCTGTAGCGTAATTCATCCATTTTTAATTCAATGGTGTCTTTGTCAAAACCTGTGGGACGGGGAGAAACAATCTGTAGGATACTTGTTTTTCATGACTTTGATGATAAGTGATCATTGCTTTGGTGCTTTGAATTTACCGTAGGCACTGGTCTGGTATAATCTATTATTAAATACTGCCCTCTTCTATCTATTTCAAACAAATGGCTATTGTTGCTCCCATAAAAACAAAGATGATAACTTTTTATGCAGTATAATAAAGAGTGTATCCATTGCTGCTAAACAGCAGAGTAAGGACTTTCAAAAAAAAATCTGTTGGTGGACTCATTACTGCATGCAGAGGGTAAAAGAAAGGACTTAATTTTTATATAAATATTATTTTAAGGCACAGCAAATTACCCACATGGGTTTTTAATTTCTACGTCCCACAGGCTAAGTGAGGAAGGTCAAAAAGGGGCCAAGCTGTGTGCTCTGGAGTCATGAACCACAAATACAGTGCATTTATATTTCTCACTTCAGCTATTGCCCAGCAATGCACCATTTTATTTGAGGCCACGCTGCTTGCATTAGTAAAACTATTTTCATCAGCACACCGTCAGACAGCCACTCTGCACTCCCTTTGACAAATGACTAAACAATATATTATAAAAGAAGCAGCGGTGGGTGTTTTTCTTCAGTAAGTCACTATCACCTCCAAAAGAAAGTGATAAAAGTCACCAATAACATAACTTTGGAGGTAAGAGTGTGTTGCTGTGTGTGGATTACTCTTCCAGTTTTGATACGATGCAACGCTCCGACTCTACGTCAAGCAAAGCTGAGCTAATAGGAGACAGCTGACCCATATACAAACAGACAGGCTTGTGTTTAATTCGGAACCATTGATTTCCTATTTTCAATTAATAATTGTAATTAGTGGCAGCATATTTCAGGCTGGATGTGGGTCGATGATTGGGGGCTGCAATGGAGGACAGGCCAGATGGATGACACAGTTTACTGCTCACAGGCCCAGAATAAAGTCTCACTTTGCTGTGACACCGTGACTGCGTGAGCATCTGCATCTCTTCGTGTCACTCAGGGATTGAGTTTTACAGATTTTTCTCTTAATGAGGCTGGTTTCATGTCCAGATAATAAGCCAGGAAAGTCAACATTTTGTTAATCAATGCTAGCAACAGTCATTTCAAGTCCTCAGGCAAATCATATCAGGCCAAGAGTCCTTACTGACTTCTCTGCACTGCACTTTTTCCATTGTTTTTTAAGACTATAATAATTGCGGTCATTAGCAGCCATCAACAACTTTGATGTGAAGTGACGCATGACAAGTTTCAACCTTTCTCTTAATGCCTCTGTGCATGTGTTGGATTCATTCTATCATAGTCCAGCTTGCTTTCTTTGTGTGGTAATTGCGTTTTAATGATCTCCTTTTATGCAAACTTTTGGCATAAATTTGAGATCAGGTCTAATGGCTCTTGGCAGGTGGCTGTCCTCCCACTGCTCCACTGACAAATATGAAGAGATGAGAGGTGCGCTTCAGACAGCTGATGATGCCATTTGGCTGGGGCCAAAGGTCAAACCATCATTATAATATGTTGCTGTATGTGATCTACCCACTAGACCTGGATAAAGGCCCAATCTCAGCCTGCTATCTAGGGTGTGCTGCTAGAAATGATGGTAACTCAGGTATAAGGTAGCCCAGAGTTTAGAGAAGCTGTGATTGGCATTTTTGTTCATGATCGCGGATAAAAGTTAGCACAACAAACCAAATCTTTTCCAAGTTTACAACTAAGCTGTAATTTAGAGCACAGCTGTAACTACAATGTCCAAAGCCACTGAATAAGAACATGTAACAAGCGCTGTATGTGTTCCTCCAGCTCCAATATTTACATACGACTAAATCAGTAAATTTTCTTCCAGTAATATATGCATGATTCTGAAAAGGGCTATTCTGCATAGTAAGTATTTTCAATTTAAGTACATTTGATGCTAAGGCCATAGTGTCAGGGTCCCTTACCCTCCAGGTCCTGAGCAGCATGTCCCTCTATCTTTTCTACCCTTATGGCTCGTTCTTTCCTCTTTTTCTGTCTGGATTCTGTGTCTATGAGCGTAATCATTCGTGTTTAGCTCTTCAGGTGAAGGTGTGGCTGAGGCGAAGCATGCTGCCACACCCGGGAACCATCACTGCAATCATCTTCAGTGCTATATAAGCCCAGCAGTTTCCTCCAGTCTCCCCTGGAACGTTTAGCTACTCATCTAGCGGTAAGCTCTGGCCAAGTCGGCAAAGCGTCATGTCATGTTGCCAAGACGACCTGCTTTACCTCCTGAGCCACAGCCGCCCCGTATCTCTTCGTTCTTCTGTCCTTTTAGAATCTTCCCGCCTATCCTGTCACCTGAAGAGCTGCCTGACCCACTCTCACCAGGAACACTATCACTGCCACGGGCAACTGGGATTCACAGGACACGATTCACAGCCACGGGAAGCTTGGGCCTCCCCTTGGGCCTCGCACTCTGATCTCACTCACTTTCAAGGAGTCTCAGGGAGAGACTGTTTATGTGGTTTTGGACCTTGCTGTCTGGAATATTCTGCCTTGTTCTAATTAAATTTGTATTTTATGTAAGCCCAGTGTAGTCCGCTCCGGTCCATCCTTTCCTACACTGTACACATGGACCGTTTATATAAGATAAAATTTGCTTCGGTGACATCCATTGGTTTTTGACTGCATTTTTGAAGTCTCATCATTCGCATTTTGCGGATGAGTGACAGACAAATGGAAAATCCCATACTTTCACTCTCAAAACTGAAGTACAAACTTCTTGGACGGTCTGCACCAAAGTAGGTCATATTGTCAGACAGTGCCACCAAAAGTGCTCCAAAAGGCACCACAGCAAATACTGTCGAGAGGTCCAGTTTGGTGACTTGAATAGGCGAGGAATAGCAGAGAGCTAGTAGCCACAGCAGCCTATCAATCATCTATCAGTCAAAGCAGCCACGCCCTTAACTTCAGCACAGGCATAGACTCACGTTTGGAGGCAGCCCCAAGTGGTCACTCGAGGGACTGCGGGTTTTGGCACTTCGCTTGCTTCTTCTTTGTTGCTTGGCTAAAACCTTCATACCATCAGGCTCATCAAGTAGGATTGTTATTGATTTATGTAAAGGAACTAAATACTTATTTTAGCACTTTGCAAAACAATTACAATATGATGTTTAAACTCAGTGCCACTTGTCATATAGTCCTATGTGTATTAGGGTACAGGACCTCACCTAAGCCTGAAAATCCTTGCATTTTTTTCTACATCAATGTTGTAAAATGTATTTATTTCTGATCAAATATTCACATTTCTTGTGAGCATTCCCTGCCTTGTTCTTGGTCCCCCATGCGCCACCCCATTTAAAATGTCCCTGAAATGCCCCTGATGTAGTAGCTGCATGATGGATTCTCACAGGCTAGAGAACAACAGTCACAGCAGGAATAAATACACAGCTGCACACTCTCCCATTCCCCAGAACAAAGCTGTCCCACTTTGTGTGTGTCAAAAAAATAAAATCAATAACAAAGTGTAATCTCTTCTAAATGTCTCACCCTCCCATTTTGCTTCTAAATATGAGCTTCTCCTCAGAGAAAAAATAAAAATGCTCATTAGCTAAGGAGTTTTGTTTCTTGTTGTTAGGCTTCTCATTCAGTGCAGCCCTACCATTAAAGTACTCGAGTATTAGACAAATAAAAATTTAGTACCACAGTGAACACAGCTGCAGGATCTGTCCCAGTTGTCTGCAGCCAGTCAGAAAAGATGCAAATGAACAGACACAAATTTATCAGAAGCAGCAGCTTGTTGTGCTGACAAAAACGCAGGAACATGTCAGTAATGCTTGTTTTGTTGATACATTTCACCAAGTGTTACCTAACACCTATAAACTTAACACGACATATGTAAGGAGACATTACACTAAAAGAATTCTGAACAGAAATCTAAAAGAGAATTCTGCAACTTTATAGATGGCAGTAGTCCTGCCCGTGCCTCCCAAAGAGCCAATCAACAGCTGAAGTGGAAAATGGGAGAGCCAAAAATCAGAAGCCTTACCTACTTTATCATAAGCCTTACCTGATCTATATTCGGCTGAAGGTCATCTTCAAGTCGATTCACGCTACAGAAACCGGAGATAAGCTCCGGCTCGATGAGCCTTGTAGACTTGGGTGTAAAAGCCCAACAGACTTTACCATCTTCCCTTCGGGATAGCTTCCACCAGCACCTCTAAGGTCCATCCCAACCACTTGCACTCTGTACTTTTGCAGAAAGCAAAAGTCACCTTGTGTTTATAACTGAGCCGAATTTCATTTTGGAGGATCATTGTTGTTGATAAAAGCTGGGTGTCCAGTACTACTGAGCAGTTTTCAGTCAAAGAGTTTATGGCTTCCAAGCCAAAAGAACAGGTGCATCAGGTGAGGAGCCAGACCAGAACTAGATTTCTTTCAATATGCATGGTATTCTGGACCATGAATTTGTACCCCAGGGTGAGACTGTCAATAGGGAGCTGTTCTGTGGAGTCTCAGGGACAACTTTCAGCTGAAATGGTAGAAATGGCAGAGATGGAACTATGGTGGGCGTCAGATTGTGGCAGCACACAATGCATTCGACGTACAGTAATCTTTTTTGGCCACATCAGAACAACCTTCACTTACGACCTGGCCCACTAGCCAGATTTGCCTTCCTGTAACTTCACCCTCTACCTGAAAATTAAAACAGAAAATTGGATATGAAGGATTGTGACTTGTGCAGATGCACAAGTACAAAGGGACATAAAGGGACTGCTAGAGGCTGCTCAGAAAATGTTCCAGAGATGCAAGAGAAGATGGTCTTGAAAAGGAGGTTGAAATTTAAATCAGGCACTTTGATAGTCCCATTCCTTCAATTAATTAATCCAACCTTGTATGTATTTGTTATCTTCCTGGCCTTTTATTATCATCATAATGATATAAATTAGTATACTTCTAATGTTCTTGGCCAACTATATTCATAAGAGTAGCATAGCATTTGTTGTGGCCAGTGACACTGATAGTGCTGCCACTCTTTACTAAGCTGTTAATAAGGCTCAGTAATCTTAGAATCTATAATATGATGAAACTGTGCACATGCCTAGAAAAAAAAGGCTAAACTTTTCAAACCTAATTTGGGACAAAGCCAGGAAACTTTTTAAGCTTTGCTTTCTTTTCCAGCTATGACTGGTGATTCTGTGCATGCAGTTTTTATGTTCCTGTGACCATTCTAATTCAAATTATGGTTCTCTCCACCTATTTATTTAGGTAGGAGCTTCAGATTAGCTGCTCAGATAAGTGCATTGCCAAAATGTCTGCTAAGACTTGCTTCTAGAAGGACTTGAGAAAGAAGAGAGAGCAAGTGTCACGGCACATCTCAAGCAGCACAAACGCTGCTACAACAGGTATACTGGAAGTAAGAGGACATGTTCATTTATTAAGACTTCATGGCAGAAATTATTGCACACATTTTGACAATGTTCAAATGTAAACATCGGCTACAAATACATGAGTTGCAGCAGATGTGATGAATGGACTTCTGGGTTCACAGTTGTCATATGAACATTTCACCACCTCAGAATGCTCTGACAGACGCAGCAGACAAGTCTGTCTTCCCTCTTTCTTTTGTATGCACCTCTGAAACATATCTGTCCATTTCTTTTGTCTTCTCTGTCCCTTCACCTCATCATGGCAGTAGATGGTCAAACTAGGGACACCTAAACCACAAAGCTGTCCACCAGTCATAAGGTAAATTCATCCATAAACGAGGGGGCCACTGATGAATACTGTGGTCACTGTCAGCAGGCAGCAACAGACACTGCAACCTGTCTGTAATGATAATAAAGCCAGATGGTGGAACACAAAAATCTATCACTGGATTTGTCTATATTCAATAACGGCTACAGCAACATCATTAGAAATAAACTTCCTAAAAAACTTCCTATTCATGATAGCCATTTATTAAACATTCAGAGAAACCTTTGCAGGCTAGTCTTAAAGTTACCCAGCTAACAAACTAATCTTGCTTGGTCTAAAATGTCACTCTTGTCTATAGAAGGTTGTTTAATATATAATAAGGACAGCACAGGAGTGCAGGGGTTAGCACTGGTTGGTTCTGAGTTTAAATCTTCCCTTTCAAACCCATGTGGTATTTGTATGTTCTCCTTGTACATCTGTGGGTTTCCTCCAGGTGCTCTGGTTTTCTTCCAAAGTCCAAAGACGTGCATGTCAGGTTAACTGGAGATTCTAAATTGTGTGCAGGTGATGATGTCAGATACATAAAGTGCATATAATAAAGGGGTGAATGTGGCTTGCAGTGAAAAGTGCTTTGATTAGTTAGTAGGACGATAAAAGCCCTGTATAAATGCTTGGCCTTTTCCATATTTTTAAAGTAGAACCGCTTTTTTATGTTTCACCATTGCATTCAATTCATATTCTTGATCATGCTTTTATTTCCATTTCCTTTCCTGAGTTCTCTTACTGTCCTAGAAGAAATTTCCTCCACAAAAGATGATTCCTGTTCAAAATCTCAAGTATGCTTTGAGTCAGAGTGCATCCTAGAGAGCATACTGGCTTTAGGGGATCCTTTAGGAATCAACACACCAACATTCCCCCACAACTGGAGGGCACCCTAGCTCCCTCCTCTGCACCATGAGATCCTTTGAGAAAGGTCAAGATGGCCTGAAGTGCAAAATGACTGTTGGAGAAGTGGATGAGGAAATAAAGAGACTGGTGCGGCTACGATTATGCTCTTCTTCTCTGAGCAAATGTAAAGTGGAGAAAGACAGCCGATGAATAATTCCTAACCATTTTCAAAGTCAAAGTGAAGTCAGTCATGTGGGGAAGAAAAGGATGTATCGGGCTGGTCACTTTGGAAAGGCGGCGGTGGACAATAAACAAGTTAGTCTGGAAATTAATCAGTGTGCAGAGAAAGAGAGAGCGATGGAGAAATGTTGAGAATATTGAGGTTGGGAGGGAGAGCAGGCAGGAAAGCAGCACAGAGTAGCCAAGTCGTTATATTCCTTAATGGGTTGTCTATCATGAGGTTTGGCCCGCGTGGGCTCACGTGGCATTAGAAGGAAAATGGGTAATCAAAAGGTTTCCGAGGTGAGATGCCAGTCCATTTCCCCTCTCACTCTCAGACGTACAAGATGGATGGCATACAGAGGGAGGAGAGAAAAGAACTCTCTGGATTTGATGGGAAAACAGCAGCCTGAAATTTGTTTGCTGATGGAGTCTATTTTCTCCACATCTGTTAACAGAGCTGCAAAGAAACTAACTACACACCTCAGTTGCTTCCATATCAAAGTCCTAAAGAACTAATATACTGTTCCATACATTTGTATCATGAGCTGGACCTGCTGTTGAAGCAGGCAGTATTTTTCTAACATGTATATTTCACATAGCATAGAACTGCACAGGTTTGATGGCTTGATTTTCCTCCTCAACAAGAATCTAGCAAGAAAACAGGAAAGAGTAATGAAAGATTACATGATTCATTCCACGGTTACACTTTACATAAACGAGGTGAAATTTTTGTTTGTTAAAATCCTGTTAAATCCTTCAACATCTTTTTATGGTATCTAAAGTGCTTCTGAAAGTACTACCAGAAGTGGACTATTAGAGGTTAGTGCTGGCCACAAATCAGAACACTTCTTACTTTAGCAACTAAATTCACATTTTTGGAAAAGTAAAAAAAGCAAACAAAAGGAGCATCATCAGGCTGCAAAATATACCAATTTCAACTGTATTGGGAGGATAAAAATCCACCTTCTCTAGAAAAAAAACAGAAAAAAGAACCTGTTTTATAGTACAATATGTTAACGCTCTTTACATTGCAAATTGAAGGAACAAGAGGCTCGTTTTAGGCTGGCTGGACACTGTGGGTGTTCCTGTATTACTGCTTTCAGGGTCAGTTTTAACTGAGAAGAAATTGCTTAGTCTGAGATTCTGAGTAGGCCCCCAAAAAAGCTGCAGGGTGGGCTCAGTGATAACTGTTTAAACGCTAATGGCGTGCCATTTTAAAAAAAAAAAAAGCTATCAGCAAACTGCTGTTCTTTCAAGCACTATTATTAATACAGTAAAAGCCACCATATAGGTGGATAAAGCCAACAACTGTATATTCAGGATGGATGTAATGAATCATGTCATTGCCCACTGGTTAGTTAGAATTTTGGTCGTAGCCAAGCTAGTTTTTGTTTGAGCTAGAAAACACTATAATTGGGGCACAGTATGCTAAGTCATAAGCTAACACTAGCAAACTTGGTTAGCTGCATTCAAAGTGTGTGTGGGGCAGGTACCTGTGCTATGTAACAGACTAATAAAATAACAGAACTGCCCTTCACTTCAGTCTGAAGCACAGATAGTCGGAAGGTCAGATAGCAGGTTGAGACAAATGGCTGCTCCTTCCTGAGCCAGGTTCTGCCAGAGCTCTCCTTCTGTTTAAAGGGAGGTCTTTCCTTCCCACTGTTCCCAGGTGCTTGCTCACAGAGCATCATTTGATTGTGGGGGTTTTCTCTGGAATATTGAGCGGTCTTTACCTTACAGTATAAAGTGCCTATAGTTGTGGGGAAGCTCTGGCTTGTGGGGCAGCTGTGGCTCAGGGGATAACATGGGTTGAACTCCAACAGGATGGTTGGTGGTCCAACCCCTGGCTTTTCCAGTCATGCCAAAGTGCCCTTGGGGAAGACACTGACCCCCCAAATTTTTCCCTATGCAACTAACAGAGTGTGAATGTGTGAGTGACTGCTAAATGCACTTAAAAATGTGTAGAATAAAGCCCTGTATGTGTGAATGGGTGAATGAGACTGGTAGTAAAAAGCACTTTGAGTACTCAGAGTAGAAAAATGCTATACAAGTACCAGTCCATTTATAGGTGCCATTTTATCTGTCAGACAATTTTATTAAAATTTCTGAAAAGCACCAACAGCACAAACATAGTGAAGACTACCAGTGCCATTTAGTGGAGGTGAAGGGGAGCATATCGCAACCAGGTAGTGTCCTGTGCTGGTATCAGTGGACTGCCTGTCATTTCCTGGTGGCCTGTGGGTTGTTTTGGGCTGCAGTGATATAATAAAAAGGAGTAATGACTTGACAGAACTCTCAGAATCCACACATCAGGCATCTCCCTCGCTACTGACTGCACTCACACAGCGCACAGTGTCCATGGCACATGGGTGCTCACCCAAAAGGCACACATAGATGTGCTCATTCCGCCTGTTCTTTCTACCTTTCTCACCGAGGCATGCAGTGCATGATTCTCTGAGGATAACATTCCACAAGTCAACCAAGGTGGAGGAGAGAAAATAAAAACGTATCAGTCAGGGACCAGGTCAGTTAAACAAGCAAACACACACACACACATGCACACACACACACATTTACACTGTCGTGGTTTATGTTTAATTCTAGTTAATTTTGTGTGAAATCTATTAATACTTCTTCTTGACTATATTCATGCAGCTCCTTCTCTGTTTAAAAGTTGCAGGTAAATGATTTTGTACGTCAGTGGCCTTGTGCATTTGTATGTGCTTCAGTATGATTGGTGTATCCTTAGTGAGATTTTTGAGGGTGTACCTCTGACCTTAGCATATTTTATAAACTCAGATTCAGACAGGCTCATCTGTTAGTCCAGATTTTTGTGTATTTACAATCTGGATAACCTTCATCTCATATGACCATCGTGGAAAATTTTTAGTGATAGGAGTGTTGCTACCTACCAGTAAGGAAAATAACGGTGATATTTCAAAATGAAATGTGATTGTAATGACAGATCTAACATACAAAAAGTGTATAGTAAATGGATTGGTACTTATATAGCACTTTTCTCCTCTACCTGAGCACTCAAAGCACTTTTTACTACAAGCCTCATTCACCCATTCACACAGAGCTTTATTCTATGCCTTTAAGCACATTTAACTATCGTGCATACATTCACACTCCAGTGGATGCACCAGGAGTAATGTCAGGATCAGTGTCTTGCCCAAGGACGCTTTGTCACGTAGACTGAAGAAGCCAGGAATCGACCCGCCAACCTTCCTGTTGGAAGACAACTCCTTCTACCTCCTGAGACACAGCCGCCTGTATAAATGTTCTTTTTGTACATCTGTAGTAGAGTTATGGGTACATTTTGAATGTAATTCATTAGCCTAAATTAGATAAAGCACATAAGTGAATGATAGCACATGATCTTTTCTCTAGTAGACATCCAATAATACCATAAAAATGAATTCTTTTGGCCACGATAATCATATAGAGAAGTCTGATTCTGGCCCTAAATAACACATTGGGTTAGCCTCCAAAATTGGAGGTTCCTGGTTTGCTTGAACAGAGCAGCAGGGGGATGGCGTCAACTACACAGGCTGAATTATTGGGTCATTCTGCCCCAGGCTGGCATCCACCTGTCAGTCAAAGTAGCTGTCTAACACCTAACTGTAAATCTTAATAAATTTTAAATGATGAGTTATAAAACAAACAAACAAAAAAATCACCCCCCTGTACAACTGGGGGAATGAAAAAATTAGCTATAGAGGCCAGAAACAGCTGTAGGAGGAGGTAAACATGTTTATTTCTGTTGTACGGTAAGGCATTTTTAATATCAGAGTTATGGGTTTGACTCACTGAGTCAGCCATAAGAGGCCACTTGAGAAACTGTTTCCTCCACATTGGCGTTTTCAGCCCCAGGTCTCCAAATGGACACAACAAACAGCAACATAACAACCATCTCAGTCCCTCCATTGTTGTTTTGGCCTCCTGGATCCATGTTTATGCAACTCTAAACCGCTTTTTGCTTTTTCCCTTTTCTTTCTAATGAATCTATTTATCCCATCAACAGCCTTGGCACACAGGTGCTTATCTTCCCCACCAGCAGAGTCTATTTTACTTCTATCTGTTTTTCAGCTGTGTGACAAGTCTCTTTTTTGAGGTTTTCAAGCAAAACACACTGCTTGAACAATACAATGCTTTTCATCCAGAAAATTAGGGTGAATGGTTCTCAGAGTACTATCCAAAGATTCAAAAACAAAGAATTCAGCAAAATTATTTGGAAATATTTTATACAGGTTTATTAAAAAACTTTTATAATATTTCTCACAACTGCAACTCATGAATCACAATGGCCACTCTACCATGGTAACAGACTAAAAAAGCGTTAATGTAACTTTAGTTTAAATTAAAACAAACACTTTAGTTTAAGTTAAAACAAAAAAATTGAACTAATGCAACTTTCTGTTACAATTCCACGCAGCACTAATTCCAGTCCTTCTCCTCCTCAAGACATCAGTTTTCCAGTAATGTTCACTAAACTCCCAACTCGAGTCAGTCTCTTTTTTTCCTGAAAACTCTAGTTTTCATGGTCTGCACTTTGTCATGCTTAGCCTATGTTCGTATTGTTATGTTTTGCCCGTTTTTTTCATGATGATGGGTTCAGCCGAGCACTTCTCTCTCTCTCTTTCTCTCTCGCTTTCGCTCTCTCTTGCTCGCTCTCTCTTTCATCTGGTTGACCCTCGCCCCGGGAGCCCTCCAGCTGACAGCTATCAGTGGACACACCTGTTTCCACTCAATCATCCCATAAACGCTCACCTGTTCACTGTCACCAGATTGTTCCGCTATGTCCAGCGGTAATCAGTCTATGAAGCTCTTGTCTTTGAATCTCCCTCTCACTGAGTTTCTTTGCCCAGATGCTGGACATCCCTCTTTCCCTCCCTGATGCTGCCCAAAGCTGGAGTCCCCTCTGCATCCCTGCCTGCCCTACCTACAGTTACACTGCAGGTCTTAATGCTCACTTCTGATATTTTGCTGAGATCTGATTTTTTTTGCATTATTGTTCACATTATAATTTAAACAGGACCGCCATCAGACTCCAGGGTGGTAGGCCAACGTGTGTGTGTTTGCGTGTTGGTTTTTTTCCCCATTCTGGTCTATGTGTGTGTGGGTGTGTACTGTATGTTTGCTTATGTCTGTGAGTGTGACTGGATCTGGGGCTTGCTGACCCCTGTCTCTAAGGCCGTGTTTGACAGGGGGTGCCCCTCCCCACACTTTGCTGCTGTCTCCCCGGGGACGTGGATTCTTGGGGTCTACGGAGCCTGCAGCTGGATGGCTGGGCGTGGATGCCAGCCACCCTTCTTGGCGGCCCTCGGTGGCAGGGCCCTGCCTCGGCGTGGGGGGGTCCCTGCCAGGTGGCGGGCGGTTCTCGGTCACCGGTGCTCTTGGGCCTCGTCTTGGGCCTGCTCGAGGGGTGGTGGTCTCTGGTGGGGTCGGCTGCTTGGCACCTCAGGTCCTTTTGGGCTCCCATCCTTTGGCCCTGGGGGGCT
>VUQH01082206.1:0-14755 GCA_015106775.1 Etroplus canarensis | reverse complement strand
ATCACCATTGCAAACAAGAAGGGGCTCAGAGCTGATCCCTGGTGTAATCCCACCCCCACCTTGAACCCATTTGTCACTCCTACTGCACACCTCACCACTGTCTCACTGTCCTCATACATGTCCTGTACCACCTTCACATACTTCTCTGCCACTCCTGACTTCCTCATACAATTCCACAGTTCCTCTCTTGGCACCCTATCATATGCTTTCTCTAGATCCACAAAGACACAGTGGCAACTCCTTCTGACCTTCTCAAAATGAGGTCCAAATACATGGCAAGTGGACTATTGTTAAAGTTTACAATCCAGAGGTCCCTTCATGAATGTAAATAGAGAAGGATTTACAACACAGTGCAAATATATATATATATATATATGACTAACACGAACACACACACACACACACATACATATATATATATAAAAAAAGACATTGGAGACAATGTTCTGGTACAGGTACGTATGTCAGAGTAGACGTCGCTTCACAGTGCAAATGGATAATGAGCCAAAGCATACTGCAAAAGCAAGCCAAGAGTTTCTCAAGGTAAAGAAATGGGATATTCTTCAATGGGCAAGTCAGTCATTTGATCTCAGCCTTTGTTACTAAAGATAAAACTGAAGGCAGAGAGACCCACAAACAAGCAGCAACTGAAGACAGCTACAGGCAGAGCATCTCAAAGGAAATGCAGCATTTGGTGATATCCATGGGTTCTGGAGTTCCCACAGTCCTTGCCTGCAAAAGAATTTTTAGCTAAGTATTAAAAACAATCCTCTTATATCAATTATTAAATAATTTTATATAAGAGGACTTTTGAAAATTGGCAGTATGGTGATGCAGTGGTTCGCACTGTTGCCTCACAGCAAAAGGGTCTGGGTTTGAATCCAACAGCTAGCCAGCTTGGGCCCTTCTGTTTGGAGTTTTCATGTTCCCCCCGTGTTTGTGTGGGTTTTCTCTGGGTGCCCCGGCTTCCTCCCACAGTCCAAAGACACGCAAAGGTGTTAGGTTAATTGGCAATTCTTAATTGGCCATAGGTGTGAACGGTTTTCTGTCTATGTGTTGGCTGTGCGACAGACTGGCAACCTGTCCAGAGTGTACCACGCCTTTCGCCCTATGACAGCTGGGAATGGTTGGAAAAATATGAAAATCATACTGATTCTATACTAATGACCAAAAATTTGTTTATAATCATCCATTGCATAAATTCACAAAAAGCACACAAACAACATATTCAAGTTTATTTTAAAGCAGTTTAAACCAACATAAAACATACAAAAATCAAATGTACAGGTGAAAAAGCATCATTCAGCTGCATCTTCAGAGACTTGAACTAATCCATGTCATTACTGACCTTCACGCCAGCTCAGTGACAGTTGCCTTTGTGTTCCCTCAGCAGAAACTAATCTTAGCTCATTTGGTCATACTGAAAAGTCTGTCTCCCTGCTAAGTGCTTCAGTATCAAGCAGAGGATTTGGTTATCACAGAGATAACAGATCTGTCTCCTTTAGATCCTCCCTGTCCGAGCTCCCATTTTCAGTCATTTCCACATCAGTTAATCATGATGAAGTTTGACTTGCAGTGAGCTGAAAAAAACAATCAACCATGTTAGTGCTTCAAAAGGATGAGGCAGTTCTAAAGTTTACCAGAACATTTCCTCTTATTTATGTGTACTACTACAAAAGAACAACAGACTTTGCATGGGAAATTTATTTTAGTTTCTACAGAAGCAGCATTACTGTGCTGACTCAAAATATTGGCACTTCACTTACCAATAAACTCAGCAACAGGGTCATGTTCTCCCTCTGTGCGGATTGTTCCTGCGATGCTGTCATTCTCGAGGATGGGCAAGAAGAGCTGAACAAAGTCTGATGTGTAGGGAGGTGCAATCACATCCAGCACCTTTAAGAGAAATATCGCATGTTGAGCTTTGTTCAGAACGCTGTGTTTAAACTGTTGCACATTTCCAAGTTTAGCAGTTATAGAGCAACAATGTCATTCATCTTGGGACATTTTTAAGTGAATCTTGGACCAGTATAAATTCCGTTTATCTATTTGGTCTCAATTAGCTCCTTAGTTACAGTAGTTAGTGGTACTACTTGGCTTCCTGTTAAATCTATAACTGAATTTGAATTCCTTCTTCTTAAATACAAAGTCTTGAACATTCAGGCCCCATCCTATCTCAGAGATCTCATAGTACCATATTTTCACAACAGAGCACTTTGCTCAGAGTGTAGCATTACCTGTGGTTTCTAAAGTTTCTACAAGTAGAATGAGAGGCAGAGCCTTCAGTTATCAGGCTACTCTCCTCTGGAGCCAGCTCCCAGTTTGTGTTTGGGAGACAGACATCCACTCTACTTTTAAGATTAGGCTTAAAAACTTTCCTTCCTGATAAATTTTATAGTTAGGGATGCGTCAGTTGACCCTGAACCATCCTTTAATTATGCTGCTGATGGACCCTGCCTCCTTAAAAACAAACCATTTCATTAATGTGTTATACTATATTGATGGACCCTTGTTTCACTTCATCACATTTGTAATTTATCATGCGCAACAAAAGCTTCCCAGTTATTATTAATCTGCACAAAACTGCAGTTGGACAAATGATAAAGGAGACAGGAAAGATGCCTTGATGGAGGAAAGAACTCACATGCAAACCAGATTTCTTCGTTGTAACCTGTCACCACTAATCAAGCTCAAAAGCAGCTGTTACCTCAGTGACAAAATATCTAATGAGGGAGATATCCGTATTGAGTTTCTCCAGACACTTGCGGATGTAGCTGACGACAGGCAGGACGTAGCCACGGCTCAACAGATGAACCATTCTGTCCAGCAGAGTCTTCTTCAGCTCCAACTGGAGGGGGAAGTAAAACCAACATGCTTGTCAGCTAAAAGCTACAACATGCACACTTCTGTTAAAAAGGGAAATTACAAGTCATCCACCTGCTCCATGACATCCAGCTGAGAGTGCTCTGTCTCAAAGAGCTTGATAAGAAGCTGGAGGACCTGTGGGTGCAGCAGCTGGTGACATGTGCAGATCTGTGCAGAGGAAAATTTGATTTTTAATTTTGCTGCTGCCTCAACAAGGAATGAAAATGAAGAATTTCCTAAGATAGTAATGTTGCACCTCATCCAGTAAAGCTAAATGAACTGGAGTGTGGTCTGTCTGTAGCTGGAAGTACCGCGGCTCAGACACTGTCCAGTCCACCCACTTCAGAACTCCCATAGCAACCACTGGAAACCTGAACACATGATCAGTCAGTGAGGAAGTCTGTTTACAGAAATGAGTTCCTATAACAAACAAGTACCAATCTTTACATTCTACTTAATTATATCAATTTCGATTCTAAATTAACAACCCAGTCACCCTATATAGATAGACTTTTCCTTTGCTGATTTTATCTGAAAAAATTTGGAAGGCTATCAGCAATCAGCGGGAAAACAAATTTTTGAAATAGAGATTTCTTGAGTTGTATTCAGGCTTTAAATGATTAACCATTAATCAACATACTAAACAGACTTTGCATCAAATTTTGCTTTTGGTCTCTTCTTTAAGATTATATTTGACATGGCGCATTAATTTCTACATGAAACATGTGGAAGCATACGTGACATAAAAAGGCAATTTATTATTCTGGCCTGTAAAAAATATGCTTGACTTGAGGATTTTTTTTAACACAACAGTTCTATTTGCTGGTGAGGCCAAAAAGTTAATTCTGGAGACTAAGCTCCGCATTAAAACAATGCAAAGAAATGTGACTGTCTGTATCAGTCCTGCCAGGGCAATATAATTTGACCGGTTGCTTCAAAAGCATCAGAAAAAAACATGAGGAAGTAACTCGACAGTGGAACATTAAGCATTAACTTGAATATCAATGACATAATAGCTCATGTGGCTCAAGATCACTCACAATACACAGGTTATTGTAATGTGTGATGTACAGGAAGGAAGATTTCTTGTCATTAGTTAGCTGTATTACATAAACTAATGAGAATTAAAATCCACTCCAAGATTAGTGTATATGACAGAATAGTGATGTTAGTAGTGGCACAATAATCAAAAACCTAAAAGTTATTGGGTTAACTACAGAAATTTCAAGAAATCAAAATAGTTCACATTTTGTCTCTCGTCAAACACTTACCGTATGCACTGGTATAAAGTGCCGAGTTCAGCAACTAGCTCTGTGGCGCCTTTGTTCTCATTGCAGCACAGGTTGTGCACAGTCTCTATAGCCTTGGAGGTTGACTTCAGTTCATCTTTGTTTATGTTGACTCGCTTGCTCTGGGATATGCACAAAAAGAAAAATGTTAATCGGAAGGAAGGAACCAGAGGATATGAACAAACCAACTGTCTCAGAACTACGGAAAGTTTTCCCTTCAATCAATTCACTCAATACAACACATATGGTATGGGATATCACACCCCCACGTATCCTGGCTAAGAGAAACTTCTATTCATGCCTTTAAGGTAGATGACCTGTGTTGACATATGTGAGACCCTGCCCCTACTGGTGCTAGCCACCACTGCTCAGTTGGTGAGTTGGCTGCCCACAGAGCACTACTCTGAATTTTCCAGTGCAGTGCATTTTCTGCTTTGTGCCTTGGTATGAGTATTGAGCCGAAGAAGGCAAAGAAGAAGTCTTCTGTTCGTCCCTGTCCACAGGGGTGCAGCTTCTCTTTGCATGACAAAGGCCAGAACGAAACATGCCCCATCTGCCTGGGGATTTTCCACGCCAGAAGAACGTCGACTTAGCCCAAAATCTGTGCTCTTTGTTGCCTGCTCTGGTGCTCAACCCTGGAAAGGAAGAAAACCTTTGTGGAGAAAGTCAAGACAACATGTCTCTTTTTCTGTGCTTCGAAGAATGCCTAGCTTCTCCAACAGCTCAGAATCAGTCAACGCTTGCAGGTTTCTTCCTAGCACCAACGACAGTGAAAAACCACCTGCCTGTGCTCCCAGATTTTGTTTCCAAGTTAACTCTTACATGGAGCAAACCACTGTCTATCCATGTCACTGTGCCCAGCTATGGACAATATCTAGAGCTGCACAGTGTAAAAAAAGCTGGCTTGGTTAATCCATCCCTGCCAGCTTATTTGGCCCTGGCCCCACAACTCTTCCGTCCAAGCACTGCAGATTCTCTGCATCTCAGCTAGACAAAATTGATCAGACTCAGGCAGGCAATGATCACGCCATGAACTCTGCCACTATGCTCCAGACAAACCAGGTGATGTGCCTGGTGGAGCTCGGCTACTGGTTTCCTTACACAGCCCACTGGCACCTCTCCTTAATTCAATTCAATTCAATTTTATTTATATAGCGCCAATTCACAACAAAAGTCGCCTCGAGGCGCTTCACACTTAATGAGGTCAGAGTCACCATGGATTACATTCTCTGCACATCCCACAGTACAGCGCTCTCCCTGGGTAGAGGGATGGCTTCTACAGTGGTGGCGCAACAGCATCTTTGGCTGAACTTCTCCAATGTCCCAGACAGGTACAGGGCCATTTACTATACTTGGACGAAGCACTGTCTACTGATGCATTATTTGGGCAATCACTTGACGCCATCCAGGTTAAATTTGAGCTGAGGAAAAAGCAGATACAGTGGCACAGAGTGGCCATGTTTAATCACTGACTCACTTAGTTTCAGTTTGGACACAGACTGTGTTTCTGAACGATTCTGACTGTTGTGCATCTTGGCTCCTGTGATTGCTGTAGTGCCACTTGGGCTGTTAAAGATAAGAGCGTTCCAACACTGGATTCATTCTCACCACCTATGTGTGTGGCGTGGCCTCGCCTCGAGCAAAGCCCGTGGAGAGACCCTGGCTTGCTCTCCGATTGGGAGGGTGTTTTTTTCGCAGGTGGGGTCCACAGATGCCTCCCTGAGAGGGTGGGGGGCTCTGTGGAATGGCACAGCTATGAGAGGGGTCTGGATTGCAGTGCAGCACAAGCTGCACATCAACCATTTGGAACTGCTAGCCACTTATCTGGCTCTGAAACATTTTGAGACACTTCTGATAAGTCAGCATGTCTCGGTAAGAACAGATAATACAACAATGGTTTCTTACATAAACAGGCAAGGAGAGACACATTCCCTATCCCTGATAAAACTGCCTCACTCTCAACAAGACAAGAACTTCTATTCAGAGGAGGACCCCTGGTGAGAGAATAGAGGTTACACCTGCTAGTGGTGACTCAGATATGGTATCTGTTTGGCAGGGCTGAAATAGATTGCCTTCCGAGGCAAACACCCACTGCCCCTTATTCTTCTCCACAACAGACCATTATGTACCTCTAGGGATGGATGCACTGGCACACCCATGGCCCAACACACTCCTGCACGCATTTCCTCTAGTCGAGATAATACTGCAGTGCAGTGGCTAGTGAGGTCATGGTATGTATCTATCGATCTACATGCCTACCTGTTGAAAGGTCAAATCTAACTGCTAGGGATCTGCCCCCAAGTATGATGCCAATGATGCAAGGGTTTCACCCACTAGAGGCATGTATGCCTATAAATGGTGGGCGTTTGAGCAGTAATGCCAGGACAGGAGTGTTCTCCTATTCCAGTGCTCCATCGTGGATGTTTTTACCTTCCTGCAGGGTCCTTCCTTTACTATAATTAAGGTTTATTTGGCAGCAATATATGTCTGTCATATTGGTTTTGATAAGGTCACCAGTGACACTTCCGCGTAAATAGAGGTTTCTTCAGCCAGGATACGAAGGGTGTGATATCCCATACAATAGGTGTCATACCTCGCTCCTCTCCTTCAAGGAACAGAAGTTATAAACATAATATTTCGTTATCCAGACTGTATTTAATTTTGCTTAGTAACACCAACAACATGTCTACATTATTTTAATCAGTAGGTTTAGGTTGGCAGTGCACATAGCATCATTGTTTTCTGTACCTTTTTCCATGTCTCCACCACACTAGCAGCATAAGCCAAGATGTGGATATACTTGTGTTTATGGTCTTGGTTGATCTTTGACCCAGGCTTAAAAAGCGACTGCATAAACAGGTCTAGAAAAGCTGGCACTCTGATCTAAAAACAAGAAAGATGAGTGCTTAAATTAATCGCCTTAATAAGTGTGCACAGGACCTAAACAGTGGGGTGGAAGTGCTGTCCTCACCAGCTCAACAGGTGGAGGGTCCATGCTGCTAAACATCTTAAACAGAACTGTTATATCAGCAGGATTCAGGGCTCCTTTGGACAACATGGCACCAAGGGCCTGGCAGGCTCGAGGGTAGGCAGCCGCTGTACCAAGCGCAAGGGTTATCTGACTGGCATCGTGACCTCTACAATATAAACCACAATCAAATAGTTAATATAGGTACTGACACACAACCAAACCAGTTCACATTTACTTATTTACATTTCTCTGTACTGCTTCACTGTGAATAATAAAAGTAGAGCTGGGCGATATGGGAAAAATTCATAGTATTTTATAATATCTGTCGATATCGATATAAGTTTAAATATAAATCAAATCATTTCTGTCAAGATTAAAACTTCCATTTTACTGCTAAGTGAGATGTGACGATAAAAGGCAAATTTTATCTTGAATATCATTTATTGTCTGCCAGAACTTATACATGACACATGTACTGTAGAAGATTATACAAGTGTATTTCAAATAAATAAAATAGGTATATACACTAAAATAAAATTTGAATTCTAAGCACTCAGAAGCTTTCAGGTTTTACAAGAGAACATTAAAGTTGTTGGTCAATGCCAACTAAAATAAAATCTTAATTCTAAAACTCTGAAATCTTAAATCTAAAATTAAAATTCTAAAGCTCTCAAGTTTTACAAGAAAACAAAAAGCAAATTCTTTGGTCAGTTCCAGGTAAATAAAGTAGGCATTAATCTAAAATAAAATTAAAATAATCTGTCTCTGTACTGTATCCTTTCATTTTTTTCAACAATTTAAAATCATTTGAATCTATACAAACCTACAAAGAAACAGACAAAAACATTCAGTATATATTCTCAGTACAAATTCAGTCTTCAAGTTTAAATAACTTCTGTCAGTCCTAAAGTCATGACTTCACCTGTTTGGTCTTCAGGAAAGTGTGCAGTTTAAACACATTTTCTCTACAGGCTGCAGCCTTGGTCAGCGCAGTGGGCAGTGAGGCTCAGATATGGTTCAGATGTGCCACTTTCTCTGCACTCTGTGTATAGCTGAGCCGTCTGAGATAACTGCTAAAGAGGGTTAATTACTTTAATCAGCTGCTTAAATCTGACATTTTTCACTATGCTTACTGGCATTGTGTGTGTGTTTTTAAAATAAAATAGTCTTTTGCCTTTGTGGTCTCATTTTATGTTTTTGTTGCAAGGCATGGAGCTGGAGAAAGTGGACCCTGCGGTCTGTGGTTGTTTCAGGAGGACCAGCAGCATCTGTTTGGGTCTGGGGCCGGTATCCATTGCTGTGTCTTCTTTAGTAACACTGTCCCTCAGGTTTTCCATCATTATTTTCCCATTTTATCTCACTCACTCTCCTGAGATGTGGTGCACACAGCTGCAGAAGCTCAAACATTAGCACGTGTCCTGCTGCCAGCTGCTATGCCTCACCACACAAAGATGGCTGTAGCCTTTTTCCAGCCACATGATTGGTTCGAGTGGCGCTATTCTCATTATAATTGGCTTTTCACCTTTTCTGTTAAAACATGAATGACATGAGTTCTATCGACAAAATATCGACCTTGTCTTAAATCTCTATAGAGCAAAAGTACTATCGCGATAATTATTGTTATATCACCCAGCTCCAAATAAAAGAATTGGCACTTGTGTTTTTAATAGTCCAGGCAGTACGCTAGGGTTAAAAACTTTGACTCACCAGTTTTAATCATATCATTTTTAATTCCTCAAGCTCATCCACATAACTTGACCTAATGTTTGCCCTGCAGTCTCACACAGTTAATAACATTCACTTGTTCAATTTAATTCATGAAACTAAAGAGAACTAGTAAAGCACTCAGAGCGCGCAGACCTCCGCCAAGCACGCGCAGCCACTGTGACGTCACGCTTTCTTTTGCACATGCGCGTCACTTCAGGGCCAGAGACTGTTCACCCTGGAGTCTGACGGCAGTCGCATTTAAGTTATAAAGTCATGACCCCATCACCCGATTTTTCACAAAATGTAATCACCTCTTCCTTTTATGAAGCCAAATCCATTCATAAGCTTGAGTTATTTTGCACACAAACAAACCAACACTAACGAAAACATAACCTCCGTCCGTGATGGAGGTAACTAGAAGATTACTTCAGAAGAATAAAGAATTTTACCTCTCGTGTGCAGACTTTTGCACCTCCTGGCCAATCCTACGGACAGCTGAACCTCCCTGTTCTTCCTGAGCAAGAATGGACATCATTGCCTGGGCAAAGAGGTAGGTGTGCTCACCGTGACAAACCATTTTCTGTGCGAGAGAGTTGGAAGCAAGAGAGTGTCAAAGATCATTACTTATAGCAAAAACAGGAGCAAATCAAATAATGGATTTTGGGGGGTAATATTGCTTAAAACATAAAAGTCTCTTGACAGTAACTGTTGCCGAACCAAGCTCTAAGAGAAATAGTGATTTTTGTGCAAATGTAAAAGTACCCATAAAACAACAACTACGATCCTCAGAAGAATTTGGGTGAAGACCCCTTTGGTAAACATTGTGTGCAAGTTTCACTAAAACAAGGTTAATATTCTAAGAGAAGTTTTTTAATTGTGGACGAACATATGGATGCCTCGCCATGGCATCAACTCACTTGTCCTTAGGCGGGATGAGCTAAAAACAAGTATTTCACAGCACTAAGATGGTTAATAATCCTCACAGCAAATTCTGGCAAGTTCTTCTCCAAGTTTTCTTCTCCTCCATCCAGCAACGTGGCTAAAGATGTCCTCAACACCCGAGAGAAAACTTCCAGCTGCTGACATGCTGTAGACACACTGGTGATCTCTCCCTGGTAACCTGCATCTGAAATGAGCTAAACAAGCACATCCACAAACACAAAAGTGAGAAGAAGCAGCAACAGTCCAACATATCAAAAGAGCTGAACTATCAATTCCTTAATTATTTTCGTGGAAAAAAAAGAAAGAAAAAGAATTCATTTTACAGGAATCCTTATGTTCATGTAGATTAAATTAAAATTACCAAAATCAATGGCAAGGACAGAAGCAAATTTACAGTTAAATATATTTGACTTGGCTGCCTTCTCCTGCCAGTTTAATGTCACATCCTGTTCTTCTGGGCCAAGTACTGCAATGCTGCTACTGTACCTTTACAGTGAAATTTAGCATTAGGCAGTCAGGGTGAGCCTCTGCCAGCTTATAGAAGAGATCTCGCCACGTCGTGTGAGCTATCATCTGCTCAAGCCAAGCAGGAGTCTGAAAACAGAGGAGACTGAATGAGTTTGGTTTGTAAGAGCTTCAATTAGACTTAATTTATAAAATACAACATGCTCAAGGTTTCTCATCACTTTTTTTGTTCAATGTAAAATTGCTCTAAGTGTATAGAGATCTCACCTCTCCCTCAACAGTGAAGATGGAATCAGCTTTCTGGGGGTCAAAGTGTTTTATTAGGAGACTCTTAAGGTGATTTTCTACCCGTTCCTGGACCTGAGCAGGCTCAACACCTAAATGATGATATTACAAATCAATGAAAGATCATCTGTAAGGAGAAATAAAAAGGTGAATGGTTTTCTGACACAGTAATGATGACATTAGAAGACTGCTAGGTACCCATCTGGATGAGCCACTCAGCCAACAGATTAACAGTTTGAGCCACAGCAGAGTAGTTTTCAGAGAGAAGCTGGATGACATGTTCTGGAGAGCCACCTGCTTGGAAATACCTACAACGACAATGTCGTTTTTAACCACCAAGTTATTTTTAGTCATGAAAGCACTTAATGCATTTGCATGAGGGGACAGATACTTACGTTTTGAGGGTGTTGAAGATGGCAGGCTCCATGATGTAATCCCTACTGGAAAATTTCTGTAGGCAATCTTCCTGGATTTTCCCATCATTTTCACCTTCAACATAACCATCATCCTGAAAGACAGATTTTTATGTGTATATGTATTTCGATGTTTTTTTAAGTGAAGCTTCTGTCTGGGAACAGTAAGCAATATTCTAGATGTCATTTGTATTTATTTCATAAAATGGTGTGGCCACAACGTTGAGAAGGTACGAGGTTCAACAAGTACGACAGAACAAACATCATAATAAGCCTTTTGTGTTATCAGATTCTGAGCAGGCTTCCAAATAATCTTCTGAGATAAAGTCACTAAACTGTAGATGGCAGCTCTGTGCTTTAGTTCAGTAACTACAGTTGTGGCCAAACATCTTGGGAGGGACACCAACATTGCATTTACAAACTTTGCTGTTTCAGTTTTCATGGTTATGATTCATAGTGTTTCTTTAATGTTGATCAGAAGTATACTCATAACTGGCAAAGAGCTTCATCAGTGCCACAGTTATTTATTTATTTATCTTTTGTGATAAATTTAACGGTTAATAAGATAAATTAACCAACTGTGGTTAAGAAGGCTTCAGGACATCCAAGAGTGTTCAGCAAGCACCAGATTTGTCCCCTCCTGAGAAGTCAGCTTTGAAATCATGTTACTAGTAGTGCAACACTTGTGCAAGAGTAGCAGCAAGTTGGTATCAGTGCAGCTGCAGAGACAGTAAAGTAGCAACTTTTGGAGAATAGCCTAAGCTCAATAACAACAGTAAAGAAGCCACTTCTCTCCAAGAAAAGCACCAAGAAAACAACTAATTTATGCTAAAATTATAAGGACTGGGCAGCAGAAACTTTTGACCATGCCTGTGGTCTGCCACCTAGTGGCACTGCTTTGCAGTAATGTTGGCCCTTTATTATTTTGTATTGTTTTAATGACTCTTCTAAGAGGTGCAGATCAGGAACCTGCTGTAAATTAGTTTGAACTGAGATCTGTTCACATGTAGAATACTTATTACATTTAACATTTTCCCTGTATATTAATAAGCAGAATGAAACCGAGAACGTTAAATGTATTAAACAGACTTGATTTATGTGCTGTCGAGCTGATTTATAATTTTATGCTTGGCGTGATTTAATGTGTTGTTAGGAATAAACCAAATAGTAAAATGAGTTGGTCAACAGCTTTGAACATTTGTGTGGTTACTTAGCCTGTAGCTGGCTAACGAAGCAGCTGAACAGCTGTGAGGTTAAACTCTGCAGGACATCTTCAAAGTTTTGGCTACATGTGTCTAAGCACACCAGCTGTTATAACACTGTTAATGACTGTCAACACAGACTGGACGCTGCCAAACGCGCAGAGATGCTAACGCTGCCCGGCTAAGTGCCAAACAGCAACAAGTCCTGAGCTCACCATGTTACCCTCTGTGCCTTCCCAGTCTCCTCCGCCGCTGTAATATTCCTCGTCCATGATGACAGGACAAGTGGGAACGCTGAAACAGCTTCTAGAACACAACTGTAAACCTGAAGTGCCGCAGCAACTTGTTTAAATGCTGACAGTCAGCTTAGCTAACAACAAATACAGGAGGAAAATGGCGAGGCGGTAGAATACAGGCCACGCCCCCAACACGAAAGTTCATCCCTGAGTTTAGACTGTCAGGTTCAAGGTGCCTGACAGCTTCACGAAAAAGAATATTGTTGTACCACATTTTTTCCATCGAAAAAACCAGCACAATCATATTATGACAAATCATATTAGGTTATATTGTGCAATAAATCCATATTATATGTTGCACGGTAGCAGTATTTTATATACTTTCATATTTAGTATTCTAGTTGTTCTGTACTTCCAACTCTGCGTGCATATGTACACACAGTAATGTAAATGCCTGTATTTCTCCGTGCATCTGCAGGTGTGGCTGCTCTGCATTTCATTATACACTGTATAATGACAATAAAGACTTAGAAATCCAACTCATATCAAATCCAGACAAAGTTCACTAGATATGCAACAGGACCATGTTCCCAAACGCAGCAGCAAACCAACAACAGCATGACTGAAAAAGAAAAGAATAAAGGTGTTGCAATGGTCCAGGAAATGTCTAAACCTCGACCTGACTGAAATGCTGCAGCGGAACATTAAGAGAGCTGTGCATAAGTGCACACACACCTGGATGACCTGACACAATGTAAAGATGAATGGGCCAGAAATCCTCCCTGACTATGTAAGAGACTGATAAATCCATACAGAAAAAGATGACTTTGGAGTTGTTGCTGCTAAGGGCGGTTCTACAAGGTACTGAATCAGGGGATGTGCTCAGTTTTTCATTTCTGCATAGAGTCCTGTGAAAACTTTCTTATATATGTGACTGTAAGGCAAATTCAACAGCACTACATGCTGCAGCCTCCATGATCATCATACAAAATATGGCTTACCTTCATGATCATTTACTGCAGGACTGCATTAGTTTTACATATATTGAACTGGATTGAATAAAACTTAATTCATCCCAAAGGGAAATTATGTACCAAATTAAGTGGTAAGAACTCAGTGAAAATGCTTTGGATAACAACACTAGGGGAAGCATTAACTGTGAAAGAAAAATATATAATGAATTACAAAAAGTTATTTATCTTTATCGTTAAACCATGAAGTACTGCCTTCATGGGTTCTCATTCATAAAGTTTTTCTCACCACATCCTGCAAGCTACTTCTTTCAGATGCGCCTTTTAGGGTTTGCCACAGTAGATCATCTGCTTTCATCTCGCCCTACCCCTAATATCCTCTTCATTCACACTGACCCTACATATTCTCCTTCGCTACATCCATGAACCTCCTCTGTGGTCTACTTCTTTTCCTCCTGCCTGGCAGTTGCATCCTCAGCATCCTCTGTCCAATATATCCACTATCCCTACTCTGCACATGTCCAAACCATCTCAACCTTGCCTCTGACTTTGTCTCCAGACTTCTAAACATGAGCTGTCCCTCTGATGTACTCATTTCTAATCCTGCCCATCCTGGTCACTCCCGACAAAAACCTCAACATCTTCAATTCTGCCACCTCCAAACAAATAAAAACATGCATAGCTAGACATGAAAAAGACAGAGTGGATAATATCTCTTAGAAGGAATTGAAAATCCTTCTACTAATTTACAAAGTCTTAAAGCATCAGGCCCCATCCTATCTTAAAGACCCCATTATACCATATTTTCGTAATAGAGCACTTCGCTCTCAGAGTGCAGTCTTACTTGCAGTTCCTAAAGTTTTTAAAAGTAGAATGGGAGGCAGAGCCTTCAGCTATCAGGCCCCTCTCCTGTGAAACCCATTCCAAGTTTGTATTTGGAAGGCAGACACCCTCTTTACATTTAAGATCAGTCTTAAAACTTTCCTTTTTGATAAAGCTCATAGTTAGGGCTTAGTTATGCTGCAATAGGTTTAGGCTGCTGGGGGGCTTTTTATGATATGCTGGGCATTTCTTCTCCACCCACCTATTTTCACTTCCTATGCATTTATTTGCTACTGCTGCATGTCATTAAATGTTGTCTTCTCTCTCCCATAGTCTGTCTCTCTCTTTGCTCTCCTCTCTCCCCCCTCACCCCCAACTGGCTGAGACAGATGGCTGCCCCTCCCTGAGCCTGGTTCTGCTGGAGGTCTCTTCCTGTTTAAAGGGAGTTCTTCCTTCCCACAGTTGACAAGTGGTTGCTCATAGGGGGGTCATCTGATTGTTGGGGTTTTCTCTCTAGGATCTTTACCTTACAATGTAAAGTGCCTTGAGATGACTTGTTGTGAATTGGTGCTATATAAATAAAATTG